>WBNM01037793.1:17389-48655 GCA_013399055.1 Ramphastos sulfuratus | reverse complement strand
AAATTAAAAAAAAAAAAAAAAAAAAAAAAAAAAAAGGAGGTTAAAAGACTGCCTGCCTTGAGGAGTCATGTGAGGGAAAACTGTGCCTGATTTCATTAGGAAATCCATTCTGTTATTTTTTGGTGCTGTTGGCTACTTTATCAAAAAACCCTTCAATAGCATCCTTTAAAAAAAAAAAAAAAGAGAAAAAAAAAGAAAAAAAGAAAAAAAAAAAAGAAAAAAGAAAAAAAGTGATTGAAGCCATAAGTGCTTCTTTTGTCATAGACGTGCAATCTTTCTAACATTCCATTTCCATTCCACTGCTGTTTTTCACACCTTTACACAGTCAAGCATTAATTTGTTTTGAATTTGTTTCATTATATGATCACATTTAGAGCCACTAGCAGGTCTGCATATTTCTTTTCAATGTGAAAATGCATTTGCTTTCATCTTGTCTATTTTTTCTCTTCATGTTGTAACAAAAAAAAAAAAAAGAAACAAAACAAAAAAAAAAAAAATCACACCTTTTGTACATATGCCTGTAAATTTTTTTAAATACTTGAGCCTTTTCTTGGGGTGGGGGGAGGGATGGCAAAGAGACAAGATGAAGAAAAGCCTTACGTTTCACTTTCTTCATCGGTTGGATTGGATGCTTACAGGGTTTTTCTTGTAACATTTATAAGTGCTGCTTACATCACTGAACAACAACAAAAAATAATAATGGAGTAGCTGTTGCCCTTTTCTGGTTGCGTGTACAGTATGTGTGGAATAAAAAAGGGAAAATGTTTTCACAAACTGTTTTGTTTCGTAATTGAATTCAACAATACCGTAGCTACCCATATTGCACTGAGCTTGCCAGTGGTGACTGTCAGGAAAGTCCTATAATAAAATTTGTTGGTTGTTGTTGCAGAAGACTGAACTGTTTTGGAATATTTAACAATAACATAAACAGAGTCAAGTGTTTTCAAATGTGGTTGTCTGGTTTTTATGGCCTTGCTGTGTACTTTTCCCTCTTGACAGTAAACTTCTGACTATGGCTTACAGTTTGACATTTAATTTATTAGCGCTGCTCTGCTCTCTTTCCTTGCAAGGAAAGACTTCATGTTGTTTATTGCCAGTTTTTTGTTTACTTTCCAGGTTTGTACTACGAGGTTTAATAAAAAAACAAAACTTTTTTGGACATTTTGTCTGTCTTCTGGAAAGTGAGTGAGTAAAGTCAGCTCCTTCAAAAAAACTTCTTTTGACAGATGCCTCCATGAATAGTAAATATCTAATTGTAGGTAGCAAGCTTCTAGCTTTCATTACCCAAAGAGGGGAGAGAGAGTGAATCCGTAAGGAAACAGGCCACTTCCTAGCTGGTAGCAGCAGGAGAACCTCATTCCTAACCACTGGATTTGCTAGGGCAGGTCTTTGGAAGGGATCTGCATCACAACATATCCTTTTACTTACGCTGTTTCTGATTACATTCCTTCCCTCGTGCATGAGGAGCAGGAGACAGGAACCTTCTCAAAGGAGAGCAGATCCCTGCAAATAGAGTGTGAGACCTGACAAGAAACAGCTGTTAGACAAGTTCAGACTGCAATTTGAGATAGAAAAAAAAATTACTGTAGTAAAAATTGGCAATAAGAGGATGACAAGTCTAGGTCCTAAGGTTTATAGAATGTACACCCTTAATTTATAATTCATCCAGGTTTATTTCCCTTACAGCATTGGCTTGCATCAGTGTACTCAACAGATGTTATCATGAAACAGTAAATTACACTGGTGCTCAGTATAAATAACCATTCTTTTTCAGATTGCTGAATTAGGTCTCCTCTCCGTCACAGATAAAGTATTTGAGTAATCAAGTAAAAGACATGGTTGGGATAGAAATACTTTATTTTATCTTGAAAGAGGAGTAAGTTTATACAATGCTAAGATAGCTTCTCCGTGAGGAGTGTAACATTTTGATATGCATCTCTCCTCCCTTTCAGTTTCTTGGGTTTTGTTGTTTGTTTGTTTTTTTTTTTAACCTTAACACCTATGATAACTAAGTTGGTCCTGGATAAGAAATGTGAGAGTAGACACTGCTGCATTAGTAGACAAAGGCAGTAGGCAGACAGTAGGTAGTAAAGAGTAGAAAATAACTTCATTTTGATTTGGATCCTAAATCTTCACTTGCGGCAGCTGAAAACATGCAAGAAACAATTTGGGTTCAGTATTACACATCCAGTCTAAGTATTTCAGCCATTTAAAGGTTAGTGGTCAAAGTAACTTGTATCTTTCCCCTTTATTTCTCTTATACATAGTATATACAACAGTTTTACTGCTCCCCTGAGCCCCACGACTACTGGTAAAGTGTGTGTGCTTTAGGCATTTTTTTGTTTTGTTTTAAAAAACCAACCTCCACACAACTGGCAATTTGGTAAAAAGGCAGTATTACTAAGTAGAAAGATCTGGCTGTTTTGCTTGGTTAGGAAATTGTTACACAGGCAAGCTCTTCATTCACTTGTTCATCCATTCAGAAGTCATTCTTAAAGGATATGGGTTTAAGATTCAAATAGTTTGAGAGTCACTTTCATCACTAACATCTGAAGCGCCCTTTCTTTCAGTTACAGCAGCAAGAGCAGTGTCCACTTGAACTTCTTCTTCATCAGACTGGATAACTGGAGACTCTCCTTCACTTGCATCTTGGCTGGCAGAATCGGTACAGGTTGATGACAACGAAGACAGTTTCTGTCGTAATTCAGACTGGCTCGGAACCTGAAGACTTATTTCATTCACATAGGTGTTGGAGTCGGGCCCTTGTAGTTGGAAAAAGAACAACAATCAAGCTGTGGCTTAGCTAATTAACTCAGAAATCAGTGTATTAGCTGAGCTCAACACAGGTTAATGAGTTGCATTCAGGCTCTGTCTTCTTGTGCAAAACACAATTGAAAGACACTCCCAAATCACAAAAGCTGCCTTTTGGCTTTTTGGAAGCCACAGGTTGGTTTAATCTGATTCTGATGGTGTGTGTGTCTCTAACATACCGTCTCAGCTGATGCTGGAGACCAAATAAGGTAAGATTGCAGGAGTGTTAAGTCCTGACTATTAAGAGACATAGCTGATGTCCAGCTTGCCTGTTAGCCAAGCCAGTTACACTTAATCCTCCTAACTCTGACTTGGTACAAAGTCCTTTCAGATTTCAGTATGTGCTGAGAATTGTTGCCAACAGGGGGCACCCTCCAGACAATTGTCCAACAGAATGACACAAACCTGGGTGAAAAAAAAATATCTAATATTTAGGAGACAGATAATGATGGTGATCTCCAGTTACAACTGAAAATCAGATGGGGAAGTATAACAAATTCTTGCTTACAGCATCAAAAAAGTTCCCCTCATAAACCTGTATTGGAGCTCAAGTGCACAGCAATGCAACTTTAAGACTACACTTCCTCCTTATCCTATGCAAAAAGACTTGTTTTAAGCAGGTTCAGTGCAATGGTGTTCTTTTTCTTGTGGTCTGAAAGTTCAGATTTCAAAATTATCTCACATTCTATTCTCTGGACACTTTCTGGCAGTAGACAATTTAAAATAGGTAAGTATCTAAGCACTCTGATCTGCCAAATAACCCCCTTTTTTTCTTCCTTTCGACATTGGACAAGGGTTTCTCCATAGGGCACTCAGATTCAGCACTGAGTAACCTTAGTGAGCAAATACTCTTTAAAATCCTGTGGGATTTTAAATAAGGTTTCAAAAGGGCTGGATGGAAACGAGCTGATCACTACACCACACCTTACCCCTGCTAAAGCTCTTTGCAGAGCAATTCCCACTACATTGCTCTGACAGCTCTCCCTTGGCTTACCACACATTCGAGTTAATACGTAACTAGAAAATGGAGGCAACAGAAGGCTGTTGTACTAGACACTACAAAGTACACTACCTGTTGCTCACACAATTTGCCCTAATTTGCTGCAACCGTAAATTCTGGACCTAAATGAAACAATTATGGACCTAAACAGCAATTAAGCCATGTATGTGACATGGGTTTAGCCTCGCTGGGACCCAGGAACTCCAGGGGAAAATCATGTCCTCAGCTGGTCTCCAGCTTCAACACAAGTCAATAAACATGGATGTTGTAGCTGACAACTGACAGCCAACCTGCCTGCCTGGACTGAAACCAGTCCATCGCTTGAACCAGCTGTGTTAGTTCAGGATGTCTAGCAGGATCTGCTGAGTTGCTTCCCTTGGGCAGTACATGAATTTATGCTGATCACAAGTTAGACAGGTAAGACGTTTCTAAAGACACCTGTCTTTATGTTGTGCACACCAGCATGCATTTACACAACACAGGAGAGTTTTCTGGAATGGCAGAATTGAGTGCATGTTTTAGTTCAACTTCTCCAGTATGAAATGCGGTAAAATGAATGCCCATCAGTTGGCTGCATTTATAGCAAGACAAATTTGAAAACATTTTAATGTTTCCTTCTTACCAGTTACTAAAATAACTTGTCTGCACTTTGTGATGTTCAGTACAATTCAGCACAACCCAGCTCTCCACTGACAGCAAAATGAAGACAGCATTTAAGCCATCTCGTTTTTCTGACAACGAAGGCTACTATTTGGCTTGATACAAGGGTGCCAGGGCCTTAAAGCAAACAAAAATCCCTTCTGATTTAGGGGGAAATCAATCATCTGGAATCGCAACAGCCAGATTCATGAGACTAGGCACAGGAACTGTAGAGGAATTCAAGTCTCACTGCCAGCCTCTCCAACCTCTGCATTAAGGCTGCAGTGCTAGAATACTGGAGCACAGGTGCATTGTATTACAGTGGATGTGCATATAGATAAGAAATACATCTACACTATGCACACGTGCTGTTCATACTTTGATTACAGCACAAAAGCAATTTTTTTTTCAGACAATAACAGGTTTACAGCTATTTTAGGAATAAGCAACCACACTTAGTAAGTTTACAGTTACACACTTTAAGATACGAAACGTCTTGGCCCAACATCTGCCAGCAAGGGGAACACAGCCCTAGATTCTGTAATTACTTGCATGCTCAGACAATGATCAGACTTAATAATGCATGAATTGGACACCTGTCCAAAACCTGTCATCTGAATTTAGTTTTTGCAAGAAAAGATGAAAACCTTTAGCAGTTAAGTGCATACTGCTACTTTCCATATTCACAACAGGTAATAATCACCCTCACATAAGAATGCAGAAAATTACACTAGGAGATTAACCTTTTCCTTTGCATATCCCAAAATAAGGGGTAGGATTTAAAGGACACTTGTTTCTTCACTGTAAGTATTTCCATAAATATATTTCAACCTGTTTTTCCACAAGAAATCTGAGAACATTTAAACAAGTTTCATGTCCTCCAACAAAAGTTATTCTGGCTTTTATGAGAAAAGGCATTTTAGTACTACCTTGAAGTCTGTAATTAAAAAAGCACATGTGCCTGGTAGATAAAGTATCCCTTATGACCAATTTTCTGTTCTAATCAGATCTCTCATCATGCTGCAACTTGCCAAAACATAAATCTGTTTTTTCTCATCAGAACACAAACAAAATTTTGGATTAAGATTAATTTGGATCCAATTTAACTAACGTGACTAGCAGTAAGAAGGCTACATGAAAGAGCTGCAGTAACAGAATTGCTATTTAGAAGCTTCCAGAATGCTTCCTCTCTATAGACTGATGTGTTGAACTGTGTCTCTGAGTATCTCTCACTGAAGATCTTGTGCTATACAGCTGGTCCAAATTTAGTTCAAAATGCAAAGATTCTGAACTAATTATAAGACAATAGCCTTAAAAATACAAACCTAACTGCCACAAAGTTTCTGTTGTTTGTTCAAATATCCTCTATTAGCTTGATCTAGAAAAAAATGTACCTTAAAAGCAGTATGTAACACATCACCTGCCCATCCTGTGACAAACAGAACATGAAGCTGCAGTAACTACATGGAAGAAGAGACAACCCAAAAATAGCAATCTCTCCTGTACTGCAACTAAATGTTAATGTTTCGAAAACCACTAATGAAACCATTCAACCTGTGAGTAATGTTTTATGAGATAACGTCAGGCATCACAATTAGAGCAATTCCAGTGATTTATCACTTGTCTGTAAGCACACTGTAATTACTAATACCATACCCAGCATGGGAGAAAGCACATTATTGTCTTCGCCTCCTGAGTTTAAGAACACATCGAGTGCTTCTTGGTCGGACATGTCCATCAGGTCCATCTGTTCCAGCATGTCCACGTTCACCTCCATGGAAGACATACTTCCGATTGGTTCTGTAGTAAAAATAGTGTGATGAGCAATCTGACAGTCAAGGACATGGTGTTGCTGCCTATAAAGGCTTCAATTGCTGCTATAGTTCTATGCATTTGTATCAAACTTAGGTCTAGAAGGAGCACACCCACAGGAGCTGCTCAGTAGCAATCTCGGCCCTCATCCAAGAGTACTCTGTGCAATCTTTGTTGTAAAACTAATGTCCATTACTGGTTCTGTGAGGCTAAACATTTTTAGCAACAATATTTATAGCAATAGCACTGTCAGAAACATACTAAGATGGGCTTCAGGGGCAAAGATTGAAACTTTCCATTTTGTAACACTCTGTTCCAGTTCTCTCAACTAGAAATCTTTCTGAAGAAAACACATTGAAAGACACAACCACTAAATGTCAATACACAAAGGGACATGAAAACTCAGAAATAAGGATTAATGTTAACAGAAAGCAGCCATTCTTCTTCATTCCATCAGTCGGTCTAATAAATGACAGTCATACATAAAACCTAGCCTGATGCTCTGTATCTTCGCTCAGCATGGGGCTTTTACAAGTTATTGTCCAATATAATACTGACAGTTGACAAGGGAATTAAGTAGTTACATGAATATACAGTTCTGGAGCCCCCAGCACAAGAAGGGCATCAAACTGTTGGAGTGAGTCCAGAGTAGGGCCACAAAGATGCTCAGAGGGCTGGAGCACCTCTGCTACGAGGACAGGCTACAGGAGTTGGGGCTCTTCATCCAGCAGAAGAGAAGGCTGGGGAGGGACTATTTACAAGGTCTTGTAATGACAGGACTAGAAGTAATGGGTTTAAATTGGAAGAGGGGAGATTTGGACTAGGTGTTAGGAAGAAGTTCTTGACAGTTCTTGACAGGTTCCCAAGGGAGGTTGTGGTTGCTCCCTTCCTGGAGGTGTTCAAGACTAGGCTGGATGAAGCCTTGAGCGACCTGTTCTAGTGGGAAGTGTCCCTGCCTATGGCAGAGGGTTGGAACTAGATGATCTTTGAGGTCCCTTCCAACCTAAACCATTCCATGATTCTATGTCATCTACAGAGTGCAGGAGACAAACTCAAGTCCTTCTAGATCAAATGAATCTAAATTTATATATTCCTCTTCTCAGTAGGCTACCCTAGCAAACAACCTAGAGCATCTTGCAGATGAGTATTTATAGCCCTCATGCAGAGCAATGGAAATCCTGGATTGTACTCCCTACACAAGATAATAGAACTGGTCCTGGAGCAGAGACTGCACTTTCCTGCCACATAAGCAATGTAATCTCCCACTTGCTTGCTTTCTAGTCCTACAATCCCTGTATTTTGGCCAAACAGATGGATACTGCTGGTATTCACTTCTGGGTGAATGTCTGTAACCTATAGCATTGTGCTTTTAACTAGTTAGGAGATGACAGACATGAGTCATCATAAGGAGAGAGTTTAATCTGATTTCCAACATCCCAATCACATATTCCCTATGTGAGACAGTCAATGGGAATAGCTACTATCTAGGAACTGTTTTGAAATGCAACACTGAGCTTTAGTCTGCACTTTAAATGATTTTCAGAGGTGTCTCCTGCATGGTGACAATCCCAGGCTTTGGAACTCCAGTGGATAGAAGCAGCCAACTCCAATGGATACACTGTTCGACTACAGATAAAAGTGCTGTTCCAGATGTACTTCAGACAATGAGCAGGGAGTCTGATTTTCTAAGGTGCCTAGCCCCCTGGAACACAAAGTTTGCTTAAATAGCTTATCTGAAGTGTCACTTCTACCACAAAAAAATGTATAAACTGCTGTGCTTCATCTGTAAGCATTAAACCCACTGCTGACTCAAATCTCTCAACAATGTTCTCCAAGATAAGAGTTTGTGGATTACATAGAAAGGATTTAAAACTTGCCTCGCCTCTCTGCTATTTGCAGGTATCCTGTAGAAAGGTATTGCTCCATGTCCTGCTGGAAGGCTTCTTCAAAGAACTTCTGACGTTCCTTTAGCTTCATCTGCTGGGTGTGCTCCATATCCAAAACCTTCTGGGCATGTTCAGCATCTAGCTCAGCTGAGCATAAAATAAACAAATAAAATATTGCATGTACATCCCCACTGACTCTCAGAGTTTAAAGGCTACTGAACCAGTTCAATTCTGTGACTGTTGCTGTAGACTGTTAACAAAGGCTGTTGTCAAAAGAAGACTTCTGTGCTTTGCAGGTGTATTTTAAAACTGAGAGGGTAGCAATACAATAGCAGCATAACCTTCATGTTAAAGTGAGGTCATAACTATTTATCTTGAGGCAAGATGCAGATTTCTTCAACTGTATCAACAGCAACAACTGAAAGCACTGTCCATCAATAACCAGGATTTCAGAATTTTGCCCCCAAAAATCTGTCATACCTAAATACACACAAAGGTAGCATTTTGCATTTGAATGTTGCAGCACATTTCCACCATAGTACAACCAAAAAGATACACATTTGTGCATGCTTATGCAGATAAATACAAACTCACGTGTGTGTGTGTGTGCATATCCATGGGAGATTCTCAATGTGTCAGCTTTCAGACAGACTGAAAAAATCCTTTGAAGAGCATCCTATATTTATACCAGGTACATATCCAGCATCATGAGAGTCAAGACCACTCTGTATACAGCAGCAAAGAATGTGACAGAAGATGATGACGATACTGACACTAAAAAAGTAGAGCCAACTGCCATGAATTACTAAAGCCACCAAGCAACAAGGCCCAGCTTGTATACCTTGTACAGACACAAATTGACAACCAAATTTGCTTATACATCTCTGCTGGGTTTCCACAGTTCCTCTTTCCCAAGTACTAGACTGAATATCATTGGAATCACAGAGTTTTAGAAGCTCAAAGGCAAAGGTTAATACAGCACTAGCAAATCACCACTAAATCATCATGCCTGCAGGTCTTTCTAAGCCCTCCATGGATGGTGACTCCATCAGTTCCTTAGGCAGCCTTAGGTTCCAGGGTTTAACAACTCTTTCTGGGAAGAAATTTTCCCCAGCATCCAAACTAAACCTTCCCTGGCACAACTTGAGATTGTTTTATCTTGTCCTATCACTTGTTACTTGGGAGAAGAGACTTGTGGTGGTTTGAGGCTAATTGGAATATTTTAATGAGAGAAATTAGATCATTGGCTGTGAAAAGAAAGTAACGGTGATGTCTGTATCACTCATTGGTTTTGCTTAGGGATATAAAACCAAGAAACAGTAACAAAGTCAGTCAGTCTCTGGCTGCTGCTTGCTTCACTAACTCCTTTGCCTGGACCTGTATAACTAATCATTCTTCCTTTAACTCCTTATCTGGCATCTCACCCTGCACTTCTGAGCCTTTTGAGATAAGGGAGGAGAGCTAGGTAAAAGGAGAGGAGTTTGGAGCCCTCCTGAGAGGTTCTGCTGTTCATGAGGGGTTTTGAATTTCTGTATTACTTTTAACTTGTATATAATTGTATATAGTTGTAAATATCTGTGTATGTATGCTTGCAAATTTGTGCTACGCTGTAAAATATAGCTTCATTCCTTAACTTCCAGATGGCTGAGTTAGTCTGGTGAATGGAGGGGGGGGGGAACTCCCTAAACTATGACACCCCCACCTCATTAGAATCTCCTTTCAGGGAGTTGTGGAGAGCAAGGTCTCCCCTTCAGCCTCATTTTCTCTAGACTAAACAACTCCAGTGCCCTCAGCTGCTTTTTGTAAGATTTGTGTTCTAGACCCCTTCATCAGCTTTGTTGCCCTCCTTTGGACGCACTCCATCATCTCTATGTCCTTGTAGCGAGGGAAGAACTCCTTCCCTCTTGGTTTGCTCTACAGGATTTGCCAACTGGCCAGAGGGTGTACAAAGAAAAGCATTGTGCTGTTTAGTGAAGAATAGTATCTTCTAGATTAAAAAGCTGTCTTAGCTATTGAAGTACTATCTCTAGCCAGACAACTAGTATAATGTGCTTTTAAAAACATGATTTTCAGCTGGAATATATAAACTGGAACACTTTAGAGTTCTCTATTTTTCTAAATCATGAGCTCTCTGTTTACATTTTAAAAAGGAATTTGCTAGCTGAGCTGCTGATGGAAAGGACAGGGACAGTGAGAGCTGCTGGTCTGGGTTGTTCTACCCACAAGGGAATGCTCCAACAAATACTGCTGGTTAAAAATAAGGTCCAGGCTTTCACACGTCAGACAGTTAGAATATGACATGCATACAGATAAATGCTGGAAGAGCACAAGTTTTTCTAGAACAAGCATCATGTCAGTCTTCCAGGGAAAATGTTATATTAATGATACTTTAGAACACAGAAAAATCATTAAAAGCATTTACCATTACGGACATTATCATCATCACGCAGAACATATTTTATTACACCAGGCAAAACCATCAGAGAGCATTAATTCACTCTGCTGCCTGCATCAAGGTCAAAGATCATCTACAGAAGCAACTGAGCTGTGATAGTCACCAAAAGGAGCCATAAAACTGCACTGACAACCAAATATCCATGAAAACATCAGTAAATAAGCTGAAATATTTTTCTTAGCACACATTTCAGAGTAAAACAGTAGTGTATAATAAGGAAAGTGTTTTTAAGTCAGTGTATCTTTATTATCATTTACACTCTGGTGTATGACGACTCTGTACATTCCTTGGAGCAGCTCCTCTACTACAGTCCTGAATGACGAGCAACTATTAATAACATTGTGTGAGTCAGAAATGCTATTCAATTGTAATAATGAAAGCCAGAGGCTCTTACTGACAACAGAAGTTTCCTGTTTCCTTATAATATATTCTGATGGCTTTGCACTCTATATTGGTTCTTCAGGATATTTTTAACCCCAGAAAGAGGCAGTATCCAAACAACATAACAGACTGATACAACTTCTTCTAAGTATTGGAGTGTCTGTTTTTCATGTTTTGCCTAAAATGTCCCATTAACTATTCAGATTCTCACTGGCCAGAGCTAAATGGTGACAGCTGCTTGCTGTGCTGACAAATTTTAAAACACTCCGGCTGAAGGGTTGTCATTGGCTTGCCCTCCAGAGTCAGTTACAGAAAGTTAACATCAAGAACCTTACTGCATGATTTCGTGCTCTGCCAGGTATAATAGAAGTTGCTTGGCTAAGCAAAACCAAACTGTGGGGTTTCTGTTTGTTGTCAAAAATGCTAAGGACAGCTAGAAGAAACCAACAGCCAAGCCTGAAACTACAGAAAAATGGGGATTTTGTTTCTTTTAAAAAGCTTTTCAGAACTGTGTGTTTTACACCGAATAGAAGCGCAGCCAGCAGGTCGAGAGAAGTGATTCTTCCCCTCTACACTGCTCTCATGAGACCCCACCTAGAGTACTGTGTCCAGTTCTGGAACTTTTATTCCAGGAAAGATTTGAATGTGCTGGAGCATGTCCAGAGAGGGGCCATAAGGATCATCAGAGGGCTGGAGCACCTCTCCTATAAGGACAGAGAGTTGGAGTTGTTGAGTTTGCAAAGGAGAAGGCTCCAAGGAGACCTTATTGTGGCCTTCCAATATCTGAAGGGGGCCTACAAGAAAGCTGGTGAGGGACATTTTAGGATGTTGGGTAGTGATAGGACTAGGGGGAATGGATCCAAGCTAGAGGAGGGTAGATTTAGATTAGACGTTAGGAAGAAGTTCTTCACCATAAAGGTGGTGAGACACTGGAACAGGTTGCCCAGGTGGAAGCCCCATCCCTGGAAGTTTTTCAGGCCAGGCTGGATGTGGCTCTAAGCAACCTGATCTAGCGGAAGGTGTCTCTGCCTATAGCAGAGGGGTTGGAACTAGATGATCCTTGAGGTTCCTTCTAATCCTGAAAGTTCCGTGATCCTGTGATTAGAACCAGCATCAAAGCAGTCCTAACACACACAAAAATACCATCCATATACACTCATACACTGTTCATGTCTGCATACAAATTCTTACAGATCACTGAGACCTGACATACTTAAAATACGAATGCATTTTTCCTTTCATCATAAAATTGTACCTTTGAATTAGTAACCACACCTATTTTTTAATCACACTGTTGTGCACAGAAAAAAAGCAGACTACAGAGAAAATGCTAATTCACCATTAGATGCAGGCTTACTGGACTTGCCGTGAAAACCTAAATACGAGATGAATTCAATTCCACATCAGCCATGGCTTTCAAGAGAACAGAACTAAACAGAGGCAAGATATTTCTTAAAAACTGAAAACTCAAGCTCTGATGTACAGCTTTTTGCATCATCCCCAGGAGCAACCCCGTGGCCAACTCATGGCTCACCTCCCTTACAGCCACAGTAAAGCTTGCAGCTGCCTCCTCAGAAGCCCAAGCACAGAGGCAGCACTCATTCACATAATGTCTACTTGCTACAAAAATCTCATTTTCTTCAGCATTCCTCTCCTTGATCTCTCATGCCTTTCACTCGTGTTCACAAGCCACCTACATTTTGACCTAAGCTGCTCATTGCAGCACAGAAGTTGGTTCTACTCTGGAACCAGTCACACCAACATGATATGGTCTATGAGCATGTGAACCTCTGCTGAGATGCCTCACTGCCCCTGCCTCCTCCAGCCGGGCGACAGCTTATCAGGAAGTTTCAGGGGACAACTCCACTTCTTCAAACACCTCAGCATGAGAAAAAGCTATAGTCATAATTTCCTTCTGCCTCTATGGATCCTGTCTGTTATCAGCCAACAGGACCTAGAAAGCTGTATCAGCCAATCTCAGTCATTAACGACTGCCCTGTGCTCTTATAATTCAATGAAAACTAAGTATTTTTCAAAAAACAGTGCCCAGAGGTTAGTCCTTAATGCAATGATTCTTCTACAGTTGTTTCCCCTCCCAGCCTTATTGCTGGGAAAAAAAAAAATATCACCATGTAGTTATGCAATTTGCCAAAGACTTAGAAAAATCAAGGGAAGAGTAAGAGTATGTGGTACAACGTCCACGTTTTCACATCTTAATTCACGTTTCTGATACCTTTGTGCAGCCAGCAGCTGTGCTCACCAGACTCTGTATTACTGTCACAAGATTAATTTATTACAACTGAGTCTTCAAGATAGATAATTTCCTAATGACTTTATGAAATATTTTTATTTACAAATAAACTCTACTTCTAGGAAATTCCCCCCCATATCTTAAGTGTTTGAACTAGATACTAGAAGAATCCAAACTGCAAAAAACCAAACCACAACATCTTGTAACTATATACCTCAAGTATAAAGTACACCATTTTCTGATATAATGCGTATTCTTGACTGACACTTCCTGCAAATTAAGATTTAGCTACAGTAGCTAAAATTTCTATGCAACCAACAAGCTAAGCGATCATTTTAAGCTTCAATATAAAACATTTTCCACTTATGCACAACAGATTTCCTGAATAAATACAGCTATAAATAAAATACATTAGAAGAATGACTACAAAATACAATAATCAGCAGCTGAAACCACTGGTTGTTTAGATTGCTAACAGATCCCTTAGACCTAACGTGGAAGATGTCAAGTTGTATAAATGGATGGCTTTTTGGTGCTTTCATACTGTTATGCAAGCAGTTTGCTTTCCTTCAATTAATGTATTGTGTTACTTCATCATTCTCATGTGAACTACAATCCATAAATGTATCTGTTCTGAAGAGTGGATGGCAGAGAACACAAAAAGGGGAGCATTGACTAAATACCCTTTTACCCCTTTCGATAGTTCATCTGTTTTTTGTAGATTCATTCAACTAGACCATAAGATGTATGCAAGTATTCTTAGGAATTTCTGCTTTCACTAGAGGTATCAAAGCCTCAAGCAGCCCTTCGCTGAACTTGTTCCCGGTTTTTCCTCTCCTATCCCGGGAGGCCCAAAACTGAACACACGGCATAGAGACATGCTCAGTAGAGGAGGATAATCCCTTCGCTTGATCTCTTGGCCATGTTCCTGCTCATACAGCCTTGGATGCTGTGGCATCCCTTGCTGCCAAGTGTGCTGCTGGCTCATGCCCAGGTCCCTGCCCATCCAAAACCCTAGGGCCTTTCCACAGAGCTGCTCCCTGGCCAGTCATTTCTCAGCTGGTCTCCTTGCTGGGGCTCCTCATTCCTGAGCACAGAGCACCATTTTCTGGTCAGCCCACTCCTCCAGCCTCTCTAAGGCCCTCAAGACAGCAACTCTGCCTTTGCTGTACCAACTGATTTTCCCCCAGTTTGGTGTCATCTACCCATGCTGTATAATTTGGCGACAAGAATACTGTGCGAGACTGTCAAAACCTATTAGCAAGCTGGCTAGTCACTGAACAACTGGAAGCTTTCAAAAATCAGAGTGATAAACACAAAGACAGACAGCAGAAGCCAGCCAGCTGAGTAACTTTTCAAGTGCATTATAACTTGGTAACTTATGCTTGCAATTGCCTTTTAAGTAAGAATATCAAAGCAAGACAAGATGTGAGGAAGCGTTTCAAAGAACACAGGGCTTTTTTACTCAGAAATGTTTAAATTATTCTTGACAGAATTTAGAACACACTTTGATAATCTGAGGGATGAAGTTCAGAGCACTTTTGCACTGTAGTTTGTTGAGAAGTGTGTGCGTGAGAGAGACTCTTGGCAAAACTTGGGGGAAAAAAAAAAAAAGATTGTAACATATGGGAATTAGGTACGTGCAGTGATTCTTCCAAATAGGAGTAAAAAGAAAATGTGGGAAAACTACAAGATGGAATTGTTTTTAAACTCTGATTGAACAGTCTCTTGGGAAAAACAAACAAACAAACAAACAAAAAACAAACACCCCCAACACCCCCCCCCCAAAGTATATTCAAATAATTACAATCAAAAAAATTAAGTTCTGACTTCACTGGAATTCACTGGATTTCATTAGACTTTGGTGACAGAAAGATCCTCTCTGATGGAAAAAAACAACATTATTCCAAAGGAGATATATTGTCTGACAACTCTCTAAAGCCTGCATTTTCATTAATAGATATTTTTACCAAAATTAGATTATCAAAATTATTTTATTACAGTGTTTCTTCATTTTAAAAGTTGCTAAAAGTCACTCTGTATGTATTCCCTGATAATTCCTAGCTAGTATTTTCATGGATTGAATTCAGAATATGAAAACTCCATTAGACCAGAAATAACCTAGAGTCAAGAGGAAAGGCAGAGGTTTTTATCAGTGCAGAGAAATTCTTGAAGTTGCCCAATAAGTAGTTTCAACAAGTTGGTTTACTCTGGAAATTCCCTCTAAACTTACTTGAGATCCTTGAAAAATAGAGAATAAGCCTAAATAAGTAACAGAATAAACTACTGAAAATAACCTGCAGTGTATGCCAAGATTCCAGTTACCAAAGCAGCACCTGGAGGAAGAAGCAGCTTCCAACCAACGCGACAGGAAACATAGCTTGGGAAAAGGTTTCCATCTAACTCCAAGCTTTATCTGGCTACCAGGAAATCATCAGAAATACCGGAAAATATGCTCCAACAAGCAGCAAATGCAGGAATTGGGTTCTAAAAATGAAAATACAGCACGTATTTTAAAACTAAAAATTAAAAAAATCCTTGTACTCATCTGCTTCACAATGTATGGAAATAATATTAGTGTTTGGCATAATTAGGGTGGTTTAAGTGAGCTAAACAAAAGGTTATTGTATTTACATTTATGTTTGAGTTTTCTTCATCTCTCTCCTACTTTTCAAAGCCTTGTGAAGTATTTATATAAAAGTATATAGGTTGGACTTGGTGATCCTGAGGATCTTTTCCAACCAGAATGTTTCTGTGATTAATGAAATCTTTTTAAGGCAGACCAGTGGCTTGTTTCTGCAAATGAGAATACTCCCAAAGCTATGGACAGACTGCACCCAGTTTGAATTTTCAAAAAGTTATTATGGCCCATATTACAAACAATTCAGAGTTTCAGATAAGCCTAAAGCATCCAAAGTTAAATACAGAAGTTTAAGCTCCACCTTGTCCACCTGTACCTTTCATGACATCACACATAGCAGCTATATGTCACATTATATTCTTTAGATTGCTTTCACCTTTCGATATTCTCTGAAAGGTTAAAATTACAACCGGTTAAGGACTACTCTGCAAGGTGGTCCACAGCAGCATAATGAACTCTTATTTTAGAACTAGCCCTACTGTGGTTCAGAAACAGTAAGAATGCTTCCTGAAATGTAAGTGTATTCACCCACGTCTTGGATTTTTAATGAAGAGCAGACAAATTTCCATGCCTGCAACATGGTTAACAGGAACAATTTCAGAAGTGTTTTAATTAGTTTTAACTATTATCAAAACCATCATGGATATACTGTTCTACATTAGGATTTTCTTCCCCACATTTGCTTCAGCATTTTCCTACCCTCACATGTGCAAATGCACATCTGGCAAAGCACAGTGGTGTTACAGCAAACGCTTTAAGGTGGACTTTTCTCCTCCAGGCCCATACTTTACAACTACCAAGTTAACAAATGTACAATCCACCATTTTTTAGTTTCCTGATTCCAACTAATTTATGATCCCAAGAACACTAACCAACAATATCTGTCATTCTAGAAAATGAGATTTAGCAATGTGGCTTCAGTGTGATGTGTGTACCACAAACCATCCTCAACTTGCACCAGGACAAGCTGTTAGGAAAAAGGTCTTCTAAACCCCCCAATTACTCCTCTAGGCAGATTTCTATCCAACTGAAAGAGAAGAAAAGGTGACAAGGGAAAGACAACACTAAGCTGAACCCTCCTAGCATAGAAAATAAGTGGAAAATTAACAAAATAGCAAAAAACTGAGCTTGCATGATTGCTTCCCGCCTCCCTCCTTAGAAATCTATCATTTATGGTACTGTATGAACAATTAATTCTGTTAGAAAGCTGCAAAGTATTTATTTCACTATAAATAAGCCTGACCATATCCCACACATCTTTGGAACATGTAAGTTGATTAATGAAAACAGTCTGACTTTAAAAATCTAGCCACACATCCTAGAAAAATCCCTGTTACAAAAAATGCAACTGAAAACATTTCGAATGACTCAGCACTATTCAACTGTCATGAGAAGCTCTATTTTAATACATACACTCTCCAATCACTTTTTTTTCTGTCTTATCTCAAAAATACTCCTTTTGAAATGGAAGAACTAATCAATAGCAGATCTAAAACCAAAGTACTTAACATAGAAACCACACCACTGCAGCACTCTATTTGGGTTTGCAAAGTCCACGAAACTGTCCCAAATAAGATTAATAGCATCCCATTACCTGAGTACAAATTGATCTATCGAACAATTTAATTACTATCTTCCATTCTGAAAAGATAACCACCCTTGCTTTGGAATGGGAAGGCTCTCAAAGACAGGCAAATGGCTTCTGCTACTACAAGAGTAGTGCTATTCTTAACCTTTGCACAACCCCTAGATATTCGCCTTCTAGACCAAATTATGTGCATGCATAGATACATAAATAAATTATGAGATACTGTTTTGCTGTCACAATGCATTGTGCACATGTTGAAAACATGGGTTCCAAAACATGGCAAATCAGCTGGCAGGTATCAGCTTTTACTTGTTCTTAAGAATAACACCAAGCATGGAACTCTTGCTTTGGTGAAGCTATTCTTCACCCAAACTATAACCATCCTCAGACACACAGGCTAGCAGAACAGTACTATCCAGTGCTTAACTAAATCTCACCTTAACAAAGAAGAGAGGCGAACAAATTATTACCTCCTTTGCTAGTAACTGAAACAAAACAAGGGATTTACTCTATGTACTGTTTTCAAAATAATCAGTTTTCTGATCTGAACATGCAATTCATACCTTCCTCTCCAAAAGAGGCGTAGAGCCTGCCAAAGAGTCCTACATGCTTCAGAGCCAAAAGGAACAAGCTGCAGATTCAGTCTCAATACGGTTCAGTGAAATCTGATTTTACATTGACAATGACTTTTTTTTAGACTTGAAGATGGCTGGGGGGGTTGTTTGCTTGTTTGTTCTTTTTGTTTATTGTTTAGGGTTTTTTTAAGACATACTTTAAATCAAGCCTTAGGTTAATGGTTAGACTTGATGACCTTAAAGGTCTTTTGCAGCCTAACTGATTCTATTATTCTATAAGCAATGATTGCTCAAGTGGAAAAATAAAAAATATCCTAGCTTTTACCAAAATAATCATGCAACCAGTTGAAACAAAATTTGAATTTTTGACATCTCTTCCATGTGGTAGGGCAGTCAGAATTCATTACATAAGCTACATTTGATAACAGATGTGCTTTACAAATGTGTAACAAATAAGACTATGCCATGATGAAAATTATATGCTACAAATCTAGTCCAGTGCAACACTGTTCAGTTAATGTCCCAAAATGAATCACACTACAGACTATCTTTAGAATTCCTAGTGGTGACTAAGTACTTTTGTTTGATATGATTAACAAAACAAGATCTGAAGTACCATTGACTCTAACATACCAGCATCCAGGAGCATCTAAACATTTTCTACAAAATAATAAAAGAGGGTATTAATTTGCTAAGGGACAGTTATTAGGGATGAGCTCTCATCTGAGGAATTTTAAAATACATACAGTCCTGCCACAAGGATGATCAGGGCTGGAGCATCTCTCTTATGGAGACAGAGAGCTGGAGCTGCCCAGTCTGCAGAGGAGTAGGCTCCAAGGAGACATTACTGGGGCCTTCCAATATCTGAAGGGGGCCTACAAGAAAGCTAGTGGGGGGACTTTTTAGGATGTCAGGTAGTGATAGGACTAGGGGGAACAGAGCAAAACTAGGTAGATTCAGATTGGAAGTTAGGAAGAAGTTCTTCACCATGAGGTTGGTGAGACACTGGAACAGGTTGCCCAGCAAGGTGGTGGAAGCCTCATCCCTGAAAGTTTTTAAGGTCAGGTTAGATGGGGCACTGAGCAACCTGGTCTAGTGTGAGGTGTCCCTGCCCATGGCAGGGGGATTGGAGCCAGATGATCCTTAATGTCCCTTACAGCCCTGACAATTCTGTGATTGTATAGTCATTGCATACAGAATATCACTTATGACAGATCAGCTTCTTTTTAAAAACCTACACATATTCTCAAATGCAAATCAAGGATGTCATCATTCCTTTTAAAAACACATCATATGTAAGAGCTATTTACTAGCAAAGTTAATTTGCAACACTAGCAATGGCTTGTCTTTTACAGTCTTTTTATAGTACTGTAATAAAGATCTCTTCAAACTACCTTATGATATTCTCTTACAAAAATCTTGTTCAATTAATAGGTTGCTTTTAAATTCAGACAAATTGATAGGAACAACCACACGGGCACAGTAAAGGGAGACAACCAAAACAAAAAGTGTGCTACATTTCAAACACAATAATGGGGTTGAACATAAAGCTACATTTTCAGAGTATATGACTGTGTTTTCACAGAATTATGCATTTGCTATTATAGAAAGGCATTATATAACAAGAAAGAGGGCATCTTATGATAACTGCAGAAATACACAACTGTGTGTTTCTCCATGGAACATTTCTATTTTGGAAAATGAAAAGGTTTATGCAAAAGAAAACAAACAAAAACCCAACAAAATCCAGTTTTGTTAGGATATAAGATTGCAATTCAGAAATAATACAACTTCTAGTGTGCCAAGTCCAAAGAAAAGATATAAAATTTTAATTTTTTAATTAAACATTTTAATCTTACTTCCATGCTTCTAGTTTTTATTATACTCAAAACGGTTCCATTTGCTTAATTTTGGTTTTACAGAGTAATAAATTGTCTACAGCTCAAAAACAACAGATGTTAACAGAAAAAGCAGCCCAGGCAAAAAAATTCAACTTGCAGAATACTAACAGTCTTTAAATAGCTCAATGGTAAGAATAAAATTCTTTTGATGATCTTGAAAAACATTTATGATATACCTTTTTTGGGAAAAAAAAAAAAAAAAAAAAAAAAAAAAAAAAAAAAAAAAAGAGAGTCCTGAAAGATAATTTGTTCCCAATGATTTTCTGACTTGTGTGCCATCTTATAGTAGAGTTGTTCTCAATTGTTCAAACTTGCATCTTCAAATACTGAAGGTGGAACAAAGGTCGCCTTATATATACACTAGTGTCAAATCACTTCTGCTAATTTAGAACAATTTCTGCAACTTTGACATTCCTTTTTTCTTTTTTAAAAAAGCATGTAAAGGTAAACCTGGAAGAGCCACAGGCAGATGGGAAGAAAAACAGAACCCTACCTCTCTTACAGTCTGTAACCTACAACAGAAGAATGTGTTTGGGTTTACTGCTTCGTTTTGTTCAGCCCTGAGGAATGTCACACGCTTTAAGTTTCCCAGGATTCCAGTATTATGTATCGTAGCAAATATTTGCTACCAACAGGAAGAGAGGCTACTACCAGTACCATTCAAAGTTTTACTCTGACATTCACATTTTTACCATGTTTACTCTTTAAAGACAACCAGAATAAACTAGTGTGTCAATATGGGTATAGCCAATGGAGATCATTCGCCCAAACAAGAAACCTTATTTTATGGTACTAGATCAAATTAGCACTGCCACGCAAAGGAAGCACTGCTGGCTGGGTACAAAAATAACTTTTCTAGATAATTCTGGCAATTTTTGTTTGGTTGGGTTTTTTAAAAGAGGATCAGCACCAACAGCCAGCTCCAAGTAAAGCTACAGTAGCAACTCGTCATTCAAAACTATTTTTGCAGTTAAGCTATTAACTTACCAATGTTGTCATTGATGCAATTGGGTATGAAGTAACTCTAAATTTAACATGTACTCACATCCATGTAGTTTACAGTAACAGGTAAACTGATTTCTAAAATGTGATACACAAATCAGAGAATATACTCAATTAGAAGAGAACTTTAGGATCATCCAGTCCAACCCTCGACCCAGCACTGAGGGGTTAACACTGAACCATGTCCCTAAGCATCAGGTTCACATGCAGCTTGAATACCTCCGGGGATGGTGACCCCACCACTGCTGTGGTCAGACCATTTCAGTGTTTGATACCCCTCTCAGTGAAGAAATCAAACTAATTTAAAGGACTGCAATATTAGTTTTTCAAGAACTGTTAGGCTGCTTTCGATACATTGTGCAAAACCTAGAAGGTCTTTTTTCATGTGTGCAAGATCTAAGATTAATTTATTGCAATAAAATACAGCTAGAAAAGTTTCACTGATTAACATAACTAAACCAGGTCATCTGTATCCTCATTAAAAGAGCATATTTAACAGCTAGGCCTTTTTCCTTACTTGGTGTTCATGATTTTACATCTGCTTTTTATTAGAAGAAAATATTATCACTAAAGCAATATAAAACTTATTAGGCCTATCAGCTGCTTAGCCCAACACCTCAGCATATAGGTAACAAAACCAGAGACACCTACAAAGTAAAATATAGGGAGGGTGAAGCAGATGTGTGATGTCACTAACGCATCAGTGGAGCACTAAACAAAACAGAAATATGAAAGGAGATAAAAAGTAATAGAAATAAAGATGAGGCAGGGGCAGAGAGAAAGGGCGAATGGCAACTCAGGCGTTAAAGAGAGTTGATAAATAAGATACGACACTTGATTCTGGGTTTCCCCAGTCTGGTAGAAACTAACCAAGTTGTAGTAAGGAAAACAACACAAACCAGGAGGAAAAAAAAAAAATAAAAACAAGAGGCACAGAAAGCTTTGCCACATTGAAACCAAACACCAAGAACAAAGAGCCACTGCAATAAAATCAGCCCTTACCAAAAGAAATACACACTATTTAAGCTACTCTGCCAGACAAAAAGCCAAGAGACTAGGCACAATTACTGGTGAGAAAGCACATACTGCATGACCATCAAAGAGTGAACCCTATGCCTATAGCAAAAACGATCTGACAGATGACACCTAGGATACAGTATCTTATTCAAGCAAACAAAGAAAACCCAGCTAAAGGATGCATAGACAAAGTGACAGTGAGGAGTGAACAAAAAGCAGAAATTCAGGAAGCTGATAAAAGCACTTATGAAGGGGAAGAGAAAAAGGAAGGGGGCTGACTGGGGAGGGAAGTCAATGTAATTAGAACTGTGAAACCTGTAAAATAGGCTTCCTATGAGATCATTCCTTTCAACATACACAGCTATATGAAATCTCTCTTATATCCTCTCCCCACACCTTCTTTTCTTCCATTCCATGGGTGCCATGCAAGATTTCAACATCTCCTGCAAGATTTGGAGACAGGAAACACTTACGCTTGTGCTACAAACAGTATAAAATGAGGAGTTAATTCCCCTGACATCTGTATCAATCAACTTCTGCAATTTGTATGCACTTTAAAAACATTCATCTTTAGGCAAACTAAAAATGCAGAATACTTAATGTATAATCTTTTCACTATCTCCTGAATATGTATGTCTCTACTAGTTTAATTTTTAATTTTATTCTCTACAATATTTTACCAGTAATAGTCACGAGTGCTTTAAGCTTCACAAAATGCATGTTTCCTTCATACTGTAAATATGCATTTGACTTCTGAAAAGTAAAATTTCTTAACCTTATTTCTCTAAAAAGCAGCTCACTGCACAAGGTGTCATTTCCCATAGCAATGAAAATCACATGCTATACCTTTACAACAGGTAAAGCTACTTGTATCTGTACCAATTCAAACAGTCCCTACAAAGGTGCACAGACTCTGCAAAAGAAAGCAGCATTACTTATTTTAAAAATATTAAGATAAACTGTAAGCAGAGGTGTTCTAAACCTACACAGTGGCCAATTCTTCCTTGCTTTGGTATCTAAGCTTGCACAATGTGCCTCTCAAAAGCTGAACATCCACTAATTTTAGTGAAGAGTATCATTAGAACACAGTATGACCTTTATTAAATATGAATTCACAACACATTTGGCATGACAGTGGGAAAACTTTGCCTTCGGGCCATCATTATATCTGCCCTGTTTCCTTCTCTCTTTCCCTCACCATACATCTGCTTTGTCAGCCCAACAGCATCCAATTTGCATGAGCAAAGAGATTTGCTGCCTTCTCAGAGCAACCGACAGTATTTTTATACAATACTAACACAGAAATAAAATCATGAAGTTTAAGATTTAAACTTGCAACAGACATTGAGGCAAATATTTCTTATCTCTTAGCTGATGCTGTAGACTCCAACAGATAACACCACATTCAATTTTACTGACTTCATACAGGGAAAATCTCATCCATAGTCGTGAAGATCAAAATTTTTTTTTTTAAATAAAAGATCAAGTTTGATGGAAGTGGGTTGCAAACAATATTATGAGGTCTAAACATCTGATGCTCAGACTTTGAGATGCCTTTTAAAACAGAAATGAGACAAGAAGATGGGATAGTGAAGAGCAGTTAGAGCACGAACTCCTCACAAGACTAAAGTGAAAGGATCTGATCTGTCCTGGGGCTTGAGTAACAACAGAACATGAAGAACATCATGACTATGAGGTCTTCCAAGACAAACACAGCAGGGGCAGCACCTGGCATGTGCATCATTCTTGATATCAGTTTCTGAATACACAGAAATTATGAGCAAGGTTTGAGGTGGGAATCCAGCGGTAAATACTGTGGGGGCATTCCTGTTCTGTTGGTGCAAGTACTTTCTCTCCATAAATGAATTACATACTAAGAGAAGTTCAGAAAAGGGTTGAACTTCAATCTATTGTGATTTTATTACAAACAATTAAACCTGTTTACATTGGTAACTATTCGGGGGTAATGAGAACAGAGGCATGCATGAAGAATCAAAATAACATAATTATTATCATCTCATGCTCTATAAAACTGTAGACATTTGGTTAAAAGTCTCCTATTTTGAAAAACTCTTGCTGACACTATTCCTTTTAAACTATTTTTCGTGCATGCCTTTTTTATTAAGGAAGTTCCCTTGACAATACATGTGTTTATATATACATTAAATACAGTATCAAGATCAAACAGTGGCTGCATCACAGAGATCAATCTACCCGTAAAGTGCTGAAATTTGGTCCCAGAAAGAGGAAAAAAGCACTAATCCTTAGCAATACATCAAAACTGTATTTTCAAAGCAAAACTGGTAAATTGGGTGCATTGTTCAAGAAACCAATACATTCTTCACAATCAAGCATAAAATTTACATGATTATAGGTTTTCAGGAAGCATTAATTAACTTCTTCCTTTCACTCAAAAATCCAGGTTCCTTGTAAAATGCTAGTTTGTCCAATTCTGTTTAGAGCAAGGGATGCTTTCATATGCATCTGGTTTAAATAAAATGCATGTGTATGTATTCATTAGGTGTTTTTTTAATCCATTAGTTTTATATACTTAGAACTCCATACAGACACAAAACCACTACGTCAACTTTAAAGACAGAGCTGTAAGTGCACACGTAAGTACAGGGAGGTGGTGTAAGCCCCATCCCTGCAAGTTTTTAAGGCCAGGCTGAATGGGGCTCTGAGAAACCTGATCTAGTGTAAGGTGTCCCTGCCCATGGCAGGGGGGTTGGAACTGGATGATCTTTGAGAACCCTTCCAGCCCTGACAGTTCCATGATTCTGTTAAATGCATTGTACTCCATGTATTACAAATAATTTCACGTATGAACACCATAAGTACTAGAAGACTAGAATTAACTGTGTTTTGCTGAACAAATTTGCAAGGTAGCAGATTCTATTTGCCATTCAAAATAGGTCAGAAATTATATACTTGCACACTGCTATTATAATCCATTTTTTAAAGTGAAAACTGTAATCATATCAGCAGCTATTAAAGACTGACGGTTTGCTTTTCTAACACTACTTTAATGCTTTCTAAGTAGTAAATTGAATGATGGTATCTCAGCCTAGGGAACAAAAAAGCATCAGTAAAAAGCCTGAGAGACTGCATTTTATAAGCTTGCTAGGTAATAATGTATTTAGAAATTAGAACAAGAGAAGTTATTCTTAAGCCCATAGGTAAAATGAAGAACTTATATTTACAGTGAATCAATCTCTAATAATACAGGTCACATCTGATGATTCTTTATTTGGAAATTATCAGATCAGGAGTTGGGGAGCTCTGTTCACATTTGAAGTGAGACCTCAATGCAGGGCATTTCACATTTACTTTTGGTTTAAACATTCTGCAAAAGTCCTAGGTAGTTGAAAAAATTTCACCCTTCATCTTTATTCACCTAAAGGAAGACACCTGACAGATATGAGAGAAAGTCAACTAGTCAGACTGGTGGTATGGAAGTACAATGTACTGAGTCGCCAAGTTTATATAAACTGATACAGCAAATGAACACCATTCCTTCCCTGCCTCCCAAAATACAAGCTACTCAACTACTCAGTCATTCCAAACGATAGCTTTGTTTCAATGCTAGGAGAACAACTGTCAGAGCTCTGAAACTGAGCTACCTTCTCATTCCAGAAGAGATATGCAGGTCAGAGCTGAGGCTTATCAAATAAGGCAGCATGCAGACCTGCCATGTGCACTTTCACTGCTCCTGCTGCACTCATCCCCAAGATGAATACAAAACTCTGATCTTTCAGATTATTCCAAGATTTTTGTAAAGGAAGTCATATTATGCAGACTGGATTGCACCCAGCCAAGAGGTAGAAGTATAAAAGAACAGTATGAAGTAGCTGAGCTATAAAATATAGAAGAGCTATGTTTAGAAGCTGGCATGAAAAATACTTCCCATGGTATATGCACTTCTTGAATTGCAGAATTTAACAATGTTGGGATGAACTTGGAGACTCCTGAAGTGTAAGACTACTCAAAGAAACAAAATACTTGTCCAGCATAGTCTTTAAAAAGTCACAGTGCAAAGAATTCTTAAAATAGAAGCTTGCAAAGCGCATTATATTGTCAGACCAAATCTGTCTCCATCCTGTTAGAGATGCTAGCTCAGTGATCCGCATATAACTCCACCCATCTTTTAAGGGAAAAACTGTCCTAGTACCACTGCTTGTGGGCTTTAATGCAAAGTTCTGGCAATTGTCCAAGACTCTGAAAGGGAGGGCATGCAGCTTTTTAAAATTTCTTTTTAGGTCATGACATAAGAGATCACACTGATGTCCACTACCACTCATTTACAAGAGGAAAGCCAGCAACTAGAAAGAAAAAAGGAATGTACTTCTAAAACAACTGCTACAACATACAGAATTTTTGTGTTTACACAAGTTATCTAACACTTTCCACAAGGCTTGATAAAACAGAAAACTGAGAAAATATCACGTACCACACAGAACTGAAAACCAAGGGTAAAAACAGCATATTTTTGTCCATGGCAAATAGGCATTCCTAGCAAATGGTTTTGAACAGAAGTTTTAAAGGAAAAAAAAATAGTATTTTTATCATGTCTCCTATGCTTAGACTATGAAAGGGCATGTTCATCACAGAAATATGATCAGGTTTAGTTAGAGGTCAGTGTATTTTAAAGTGAATAAGTGATTATTTGGCACTTTTGTCATCTATAAAAGAATCCAGATTGGGCTTGAGACTTGAGATGCAGCTAAGCTGTCTGGCAATGATAAAACCAAAGAACTTTCCAACATTTTTTCTCAGACTTGCCCTTCTGAATAAAGTTAATGGTTATATACAACCTTGTGGTTTTATACAGAACTATTACCAGTAGCCCTTGCCAGCAGCCAGACGCCATATTGCCTTCTATTTCAAAACAGCAGGTAGGAATGACAGGGTAAGGACATCACTGGAATAGGGATCCAATTAACAGAATGTGGCAACTTTGACATTTATATAACAAAGTTTCGGTTTAGTCATCAACGACTAAATTTATACCATAGAGATGTTAATTCTCACCCTCTGTAGATAGAAGAGCAGCAGTTTCCAAAAAACTTGAAAGACTAATCACTTACGAACGAAACACTCTGCGCAACAGATTTCAGCAGAAGTTGTTCAGAGACTCTTCATGTTCCTCCTCCCAAGTAATTTGGTGACTAGGGTAAGTCAGGAAACAACTAAAGCTAGACAAAGTAAGAGACTGAATAGCATCACAACATCAGCAGACAATATTTTAAGTGCTTATAGGATTTAAGAAAGCCTCTTTGCTGAATTAATACTGGAACAGTTTAACACAATTAGCCATTAGCTGGAGGCATACTAATTACTACAAAATGAAATAAAAAAAACTACCTCACCCCAACACACATTGGCCTTTCAAGAATTCTATTACTCTTTTTCTTCTTGAGGATTTCTCTTCTTAATTCCTTCAACGTGTTTATATGCAGAAGTCTCTTGCCCCCCTCTCCATTAAGCAAGCAAAGCTCTCCTAGAATAATGTGAAATAAGCGCTCTCCTCATAACTCAATTGTTTCTCTAACACTTCTTCATTTCCACCTGTCCACTGGAAATCTCATGATTGATTCCTCCCTGGATGTTACTTACCTTGTTCACAGTTGAATTAATCTCAATTGCTTGTTTCTCAAGTGCAAGTTCATGACAGAGTGTTTTCCTCCTAAGTAATTTTTGCTCAATAACCTGTCACTTGCAGAACTTTTTGGCTTACTAGAGGACAAAATCCTAGAAAATTATAAATTTCTGCATGTTTTACTGCTCTTAAGAGTCACCTGTTCTTAACATTTAACCTTTTCATATGTGTGCTGCTGCCTGAACAAAACACAGAATGCTCGAGTTAAAACTAAATTAGAAGCAGCATTTCTTAAAGGTTACAGAAACATATATATAATGTGAATCTTTTACTGAAGCATAAGAATACTCTGCTTACATAAGCATTCTGGACTATTTCTTTCATTCAAAAAGCAGCAGTGTACATGTTAAAACTGTCATAGTACTCAATGTCAAGTCAAAAAGCATCTATTTTTACAGTATCTTAAAAATGAAAATGTCTTATTATCTCCTTGAGCTTTGAAGTATTCCAAAAAAGCACTGTAGAGTAAGAATACTGGCTTCTCTGAAATTAATTAATGATGTTTTTAATAATGTATTAAAATACCTTTAGATATTCTTGCACTGTACAACTTCCTTTCTAAAATAATTGGATTTCTTCCATCTCATGGAAATCCTCAAAGTTTTCAGATTTCTATGAGCTATGACTTAAAATATATCCTATCTTTGGTCTGTGTTAGAGAAAACCTTTTCTGTTTTCTCCCTCATTGTAGTTAGTCCACAGTATTTCCATAAACCAGATTATTTTAACTTAAAGATAATTATACCGAATTATCACTAATAAGCAAGAAAAATCCTCAGTGGCACAAAAGCACCTTGAACTATATGTAGGGACAGAACAAGGGGAGAGAGTAGTACCTTCTCTTCCCATTCTCTCACTAGCAGAATTTTTCAGAGGATCATCAAGGTTGGAAAAGACCTCTAAACATCAAGTCCAAGCATCAACGCAACACCACCATGTCCACTAAAGCATGACCCAAAGTACCATGTCTTCTGAACAATTTTTGAACACCTCCGAGGATGGTGATTCAGCCATCTCCCTGTTCCAATGCCTGACCTGTTACAGTTTCCCAAATGTGCTGAAAATCAAAAACTTGAACTTCTATTCTGTCAGACTTTACACAGCTTTGCATCCGAAACACATTCAGGTGCGGCAACCTGATACTAAGTGAATGGCAGCACAACCCTCTAAATAGGCACCAACCATCAAAAGGTGAAAAAAAATGTATCGCCCAAATCCCTAACATGGATAGGCTTCCTTCAATCACATAGGCCTGTGGAGACAGAAACTGTAGCTGCAGGCCTTTCCCAAAGATCCTGCTCTCCAGCAGAAGCTACCTTACATGTGAGACTAATCACACAGACAATGAAATAGTTCTTAAAATGAAGGCAAAAAGACACCCTCCTAATTTTATTGGCTAAACAGACTTCAAAAAATAAATTGCATTATACCCATGATTATGATTTGGACAGCTGGGACTGCAGAACTGCAATTCCCACATTTCCAGTGAGCCACAAAACTGAAGCTTATCAAGTATTATCAGATCTGTTTCCTACCCATGCGAATGCACAAGATACACTGAAAACCACTTAATTTATTTTCAGTTGTCTTTTCTGTGAAACGTGGGGTTTTCACGTTAATGTTCAATAACCAGAGAACAGATAATAAATCTATGAGGATTTAAGATTATGATCCAACTGAAAACCCTCCCGAGCCAATGGAAGCGTTGGAAGTGTGAGGTCTGGAGTGATTACATAATCATCTAATTAAGCCAGAAACTTACTCCTATAAATGGTACCATTTCTGTTTGATTTAAAATGGGATGCTGCCAACTACATTTTGATCAAGTCTCATTTATGCAACGTTAACATAGCTGGCTTCTACATAAAAGGGAAGAAGAGCTGAATGACATTTCTACAAGATTTTTATTTTGCCTTAACTCATACTTATTATTAGATGTGTCCATTTTTTAAATGCTACATACATACAAAATTTTTTTACTGATTTTTAAAAATAGTTCACCTTTTAAGAATATCATTCTGTTTATTACTCAATGCCATTTTCCAAAAGAATATTATTTCACCTCTTCAGTAAAAACAAATCACAAAAAGGAGGTCGCTCCTGCTAGAATGTTGAAGAATGTCTGTGCAGTTCTAGCTCTAATTCCTGATATAATTTACCATGCCATATACAACATTCATAAATAAAACAGGTAGAACTGTTTAACAGAATATCGATAGTTTTGTTCTTTTTACTAATCAGGAGTAGAGAAATATTTGGAATTCTTACACGTCCACATACACACTTCAGCCATCCACTCTTTCCAACTGCATCATTAAAACCTGAGCAGAACAAGCAGTTTAGTAACATACTACTGTGAAAGATGGGACTAAGATTTATGCAAGGACATGCCATAAAGAAAGAATAAATAATTTCTACTGCAGCTTTTAAAACAATTCTATTATTTCTCAACACTGTAAGGGGTGCAAGAGTATCATATTTATAGTACCACTATAGAAAGGAGTAGTGCCACATGGAGGAATATAAAAAGCATATAATCTATTATTGTACATTTATTTAGCTACAAATCAACCTGATGAAATGTCTGCACTTACATTTCTATTTGTAACATATAATAAAATAGAAGTGTCATGCCAAAAGAAAAAAATACTGTCATTATATAACTGTTCAAAAATTCGTTCACATCAAGATGCAGTCAGAGGCCGCAAGAGCCTACAACATTTGGTCTTTCAGCACCCCAAAAAGTATTACACTTGACCTTGTTAGAGAGAAGCAATCTTTCTAAAAGGAGGTAGATGACTATTTCTTATTTTCCTATTAACCTCGGTGTACATAGATGGTAAACAAACAAGATTACCATAAGAATATAAGAAGTAATTTTTAGTTTTGCATTGCCTTTTTGCCTGTTGCCAAGCTATAGAACAAAACATTTTAAAAAAAGGAATAATCCTGGTTTTCTTAGAGGTGCTAAGCTTTACTACTGTTGACACTAAGGCTTATAGTTACTGCTACCCCTTCCCAGCAGTAGTTGGAGGACTGACATTACTAAAGCTCACATTTCAGAAATATTCTCCAATTACATGTTCTATTGCTTATAGAAGTATAATTTCAAGGTTGGCCCCTGCCCCACACACAGAATAGTTCTACTGTCCAGGATATGACTGCAAATAAAGAAAAAGAGCAAGATTCAGAGCTGTGCCCTCAATTCATCATACTTCCATTTTAATTTCAGGAAACAGCCATAAGGGGGAAAAAAAAAAAAAGACAAGGAATTAGTTGTAGTTGTTCTGATATATATTGTTTGCAAAACTGACAATTTTGTGTGCAAGGTGGTCACATCACATTGAGCAGGACAGAGGGTAAATTTTGCCATCTTCAAGTAGTCAACTGTTCTGTCCAGATTTATGGAAAGCAATTATTTGGATAAAGGAAGTATTTCTAATGAATACAAATGCAGAGAGGGCTTTACATTTTTTTTAAAACAAAATGCTCAACTTCCCATTGCTGTTTAAAATGAATGACAAAGGTAGTGGTCAGAATTACAGCTCACAGGTAGAGTCTTCATAAAGGCATACTCCAACAGGTTATGAAAATATTATCTTAGTTCTTATTATCTTAATTTACTCTTATCTTTAGGTCCTGGACATC
>WBNM01037793.1:0-17361 GCA_013399055.1 Ramphastos sulfuratus | reverse complement strand
AAAAAAAAAAAAAAAGCCACATGAATGGCAGCAGAAACAAACCCTCCTCCATAGGTTATATATAAAAAAAACCCCAAACATAGAAAGAATCAGAGTAGAAATCCACACCTTATTTCTATTCCAATCAATGCACAGTTCTAAACATCATTAGTTACAAATTACCAGTTAAAATGTTATTAATTGCATTATTAGGAACGTTGTTTCGTATGACATAGAGTGGTCATACTGATGTAAATAACATTAACAGGTTCATTTAAAAATACACATTTTTATCACTTACTGTTTTATCTGAAGGAAACTAAGAATTAGCATAACTGCATCCATACTAATGAATTCAGTGTTCTAATTTGGTTTTATCTTCAGATAATAATTCTCTGCCTTGCCTTACCCTGTATTATTACCCCACCCTTAGACAACTGTGCTTGGATTTTAGGTAACGAAGTATGTGTGTATTTCTATTTTTCACTAGTTCTGATTAATCTTACCTTGACAACAATGCAAAGCAACAGACAAAAAGCAAAGCAATAAACAAAAGCCCTGACAGCACAGACTTAAATAAGTCCCTAATTCTTTCAAATTTGCTTAAAAAGATGAAAATTCAAGTTCTAATTTACAGCATGCCCTTTACAAATCAGGGAACAGTGGTAACCGAAGAAATTAATTAAGCCAACTTCGATTTCATTTTTCAGATTAGCTTAGCAAATTAAGCTGATAAATAATGAAAACAATGAAGCTTCACCTACATGAATTCTTTTGAGTATTCTCAGTGGCTCCTGGAGATGACATGGTAGTAAGAAATAAGCAAGTAAAAAGAAACACAGTACTGGTCAAGTGAAAGCTCCAGTTACCAAGCAGCTCCACCGATGTGCATCTTCATTGATGTAGAACAAAGACCGATGCTGGAAGGGTGCTTTTTCAAAGCAGTAATACCGCAACTGCCAGTTTTCAACGGGTCACTCGCACACAGATGCATACACATGGATACTTCAACTCAGCGCCTTTCCAGAACCTGAACACAAGCTATCAGCAGCTGGGCTATACCAGAAATGCACGCATGTATTTGGGAAGGTACCACATGCTGCTAAATAAAGGGGTGCTAGAGAGAGAGAGAAATCTTCCCAGCAGGTTATAATCTGATGACATGCAGCTAAAGCATGTGTTCATTGGGCAGGGAGCTGGAAGCATTTGAAAATTATTCCAATGCAAGTAAAAGGTAAGGAAGGGTTCAGAGTTCTTTTTTTATTAGGCAATGTTCATAAAGCTCTCCCCTCAAAGTATTTTTCCTTAACATGGCTCAGCTCAGAAACCCCACAAAGCAGAATACATACTATTCTTACTTCACATATAAAATATTAAAGATCTTAGATGTGATTCTTAAATAAATTAGGAGCAGTCTTCTCTACTGAAAATTAGAAAATATATATATATTTTTTTTTTGGTATTACATATCCAGACTACATTTTCATCAAAAATTGAGAAAATGGTTATGCAGTTTAAAAAAAAAAATAATTAATTACAGAAACAGCATATGACCGAGAATCTTAGATTATGGTGACGCTGCAGTTACACAACAGTGTATTTATGTTTCAGAAACTGTAAAGCACTGCTCAGAACTGGGAACACGAGCACACGTTGCCTCCTTAGTTTTAGGACTGTGTGCAGTGCTGCTGGAAACACAGAATAGCCATAACAATTCTTTTCTTTTACTTAAAAAGGTCATGTTTTGAAAAGCTTCTTGGTGACAATCATCAAAATAGAGAGTACAGACAAAAGGGAACTCTGCAACAAATACTTCTCCAATTGTCATCATCAGAGGGAAAAATACCAAGAACGTATGGGCCAGTGAATCTTGGGTTTAAATTTTACTGATGAAAACCACACCAAAAATATCTGTGGGAAAGATTTAAATAATAATAAGAATAATGAGACAATCCTGCTTTCAGACTGAACTTCAGTATCTAAAAGATGAATTCAAGCTAAAGCTGCAGACAAAATAAAATTATATTTTTTTCAAGAGTCACTTAAGCATGACAATTAAAATATTGCACCTTTAAGTGTTTTCTTTCCTACATAAACTGAGTATGACAGCACTTACACTCCCATGAAATTTTTTCCCACTATCTACACAGTTAGCTATTCACCCTGACAATAGCCAGAGAAAATCTCCATTGTTGCACTGGCCTACTCCACTCCCTAGAAAACCAGGATTCTGAAAGGCTGACTCCACTATAGGGCCAAGTTCTACTGCAGGCAGCAGAAGCTGTACCTGCACATCCAAGAGCCATCTTATTTTTAGCTGCAGTGATGTCAAAATTGTTGTGACACATCCCTGAAAGGGCCTTTGTCCTAGTGCAACACTCAAATGCAGAAAAGAGTAGGACTCAAGGAAAAACAGGAAGCTGCACAAATGCATCAATATTAAAATATGTTGGGAGGATAAACTAGGTGCCTCAAAATACAAAGCAACACAAGCCAGGATGAAAGACCATAAGGGTGCCACATTAAAAAATCCCACAAGATTCTCTAAAAGAACATGTAGATAAAGCAGAATTTAAAAACGAAACAACAACAACCAAAAAAAAAAAAAAAAAAAAAAAAGCCCGTTCCTACTCTCCAATCTCCCCATCAGAATTTATGTAAAACCTGATAAACACAAAGTTTCAGAAGTGTTTGTAACACTATCATTCTGTGGGTTATATTAATTCATATACTATCACAGTATCACAATATCACAGTATAAGCAAGGTTGGAAGAGACCTCAAAGATCATCAAGTCCAACTATTTTCAAGTGACAGCCTCATACAAAATCCTGACGTCTAATTGAGAAAAGAGATTGCAAACAGCACTATCAAACTCCTAACATACATAATCAAATTATAGACAAAACACACATAAACAAAAGGAACACATTTAAAAAGCATTAAATCAGAAGCGGTTTTGGATAGAAGTGACAAAACCAAAAACTATCTTTGATCAAATGACTTGCAAAGGCACACAGTATTTATTCCAAGAAAATCTGATTATCTGGTTTGCCCATAAATAATCTACTATCTCTACAGCATCCCTTTCTAAACTGCAGATTTCATTTCCTATTTACAGCTTTGAAAATTCAGACTTATTTCCAATATATATAATCCTTAGAAATTAAAGCCAATTTATGACTGACCATGATCCACCCACACGTGTATTGCAACTATCAAAGAAACAGCATTTTTCTATCTTGATTGATAACTAACCAAAAATGGGCAGAAGGAAAATAATTTCCTATCATATCACATTAACCCAGTTCAAAGTGCATCCCACCTTTTGAAAAAGCATAATTTGGGTGTTGGACTACATGGCCTTTGAGGGTCCCTTCCCATGGCTTTCTATGATTTCTATGATAGTGGGAAATAGTGTTCTGATGTAGTAATTCAACATAAAATTATAGACAATTGTTTCTATAGTTTACATACATTAAAACTCCTCTTTTTTTCAACCTTCCTTCACGTCGTAGTTTCTATCCTTGCAGAAAATCCTGCCTGCCTTGTACAGAAAATACAAGTCTGAAGACTTGGCATTTGCAGACATTAACTTAGCAGGTAACAAATTTATTTCCAGACATTTGCGAAATAAATGTGTAAACAAGATACTGTCCATTGTAGCTTGCTTCACCCCAAACATAATGCTTGATCCAGGAAATCTTTTTTTGTCTTGCCAAAGGCATCTAATAAATTTTCAACTGCATCTAATATTCAATAGAACAGTATTGCCAATAGCAAAAAAAAAAAAAAAAAAAAAGGTCACATTTAGAGGGTAATCAAGAGGCAAGCAGTCATTTTTGTGTGCTATTACATGTAGTCTCTGTCAAGATGGTAAGCTGAAAACTTCCCTTGTTCTTGGAAGCATATTAATATATAGAACAAGTTCTGAAAATATATCATTAAGTCTGATAACTCAGACACATAGAATCACATATGGACAGTTTGGGACCATGCACCTACGGGCTACAGAAATGTACATTTGAAAGCTTTTACATTGCTGTGCTGGTGATAGCTGTCCTGACGTATAAAGATTCAATTATTTACTGGGGAAGACTGAAATCAGCAAAAGACCAAGAGTGAATCTTCTTTTAATGTTAAAAACAGATTTTTAAAAATAAAATAATTATTTTATTAGAAGGTTTGATTTGAAGTCCCTATCTATTTCAGATGACACAAGTAGCTAGATTCAGATGTAGAAACTTTTAAGGTGTATTCTGAAAGTTAAACAGCTGTGAGGGTCAGCAAGCTTGAAAACACAGAAAGCAAAATCAAAAGCGAGGTAGCTGCACGGACACTTCATCCTTTGTTTTTCTTCTCCATCTGCCTTATCCTATTACACTATAATCAAAGACTTAAGTAGTTAAACTTATTTGCCTTTCACTCAAGGTTTGACTAGAAGTGGTAAAGTCTCAAACCTTTCTGTTTTCTAGAGAATGGTTATAATTTTGGGGAGTCTTGGTCAATTCCTGCCATGCACAATAAAAGACATTGAAAGTTATCAGGTTCTCCTCCCACAGCCTGTATGGGAAAGAAGCTGGTAATGCACATAGTTAACTAGAAATTGATACCAGAATATTTTCAGGTCACAGTAAAACAATGAGGAAAACCCCAGAAACCCAAATATCCTTGATCTATTTTATCTTTGATGTAATAGAATCAAGCAACTTCCCTGTTTCCCAACTGTTTTCTGGTATGCGAAAATAAAAATTGTTGTCTTTTATATCACACCTAAAAGGTTTAAATATTGAACATTTTGACCATAGTCACCTAAACAAATTCTAAAACAATCAATAAGTAATTGTGGCAGAAGCATTGCCTATCTCCCACAGCATGCTTTGGAAGAGGCAGTGAAATAACCAGTCTCCCTGTCCTACTCAAGTCATTGAAATGCAAAACCACAACACACAACATTAAATGAGAAGTGCCATTATTAACTAACTTGGTTATAGACACAACTTGTCAACAAAAAAGTTCATCACAGAAACGAATATTCCCAATGTGACAGGCTCTGGCGTAGTAATTTGGAAATGTTAAATGAACTCCATGTGGCTAGTATGATTTTCAGCCACAATGTCACCTATTCATAATCAGAAGAAACACACAAGGCTGCATGCTCAAAATTACAGCACAACTTTTAGAACAGCTACATTATTGAACATGTAAGTGTTGTCAGCTGTGAGCTGTAAAGATCTCCATTGCATATTACCTCTGCGTCTAGAAAACAATAAGACAGCTAGGAAAATATTGTTTATTTTGACAGCCATGAGAATACAGCACAATGGAGAGGATCTCTAGACTGGAAGAAAAAAAAATCAGCTTGATACTCTATCTGTTGAGGAAAGCAGTTTTTGGAAAAAAAAAAAAGGGGAAAAAAAAAAAGAAAAAAAAATAAGAGAGAACAAAGAGATGGAGACAACTGACTGCTCCAAATATTGTCTGCTCTTAAGAGAATGAACAGTAAAAGCCAGGAAATTAAAGTTTACATACAAGCATATTTAAGCTACTGATAAAAGGACTGGAAAATCACAATTTCAACAGAAGCATTTTAGATGCATGAAGAGGGATGACAAAAGATCTGCCTATCACATGTGACCCAATGACTTAACCCAGAGGAGAAAAGCAAGGAAAAAGACCTCTTTACTTCACCAGCCTTCACCTCAGAAACAGTATTTTGATAAAGCTCTAAAAACTTATCAGGACTTGTTTAGGAGAAGTGGAAACACAGTTTGCTGTATTGTAAATAAAAGTATTGAAAATGGTCATATTAGCACTTCCCTCAGCTTGAATGAAACTAATCCTGTTAAAGCTTAGAAATATGCATGAGTCAGTAGTCAAAGCCATGCACAGATCTGACCTTACAAAGTTTCTGCCATCTTTTATTGTCTAAAAGTGCTGTGTTGCTATTTCTAAATTTCTATTGTTTTAGTTCTCTCTTCAGAAACCAAACCAAAACATTGCATCCTAGATTTATTTATTATTTAAACAAAAATTAAAAGATACTTTAGGAACTTATTTTTAAATCTATCAAGTATACAGTTCCCATTTGGACACAGTCTAAAGTAAACTCAGCAATATACGTTACAATCATTGTATCATACTACTTTTTATAACTCCTTTTTCCCCCCCTCCATTATGTACCTCACTGCTTCATTCCGTCTTGTAATGAGATTAAGAGTATTCCATAAATATCTACAGCAATTTTCTGATTCTCCTAAATTAATGAATTGCCCATAAGCATCCTTGTGAAGATTTTCCTGACTGAATTAGAACCCAAATGCAACTAGTTTGTACACAGTTTGTGGGCGGGGCTTTTTGGAAATAACTACATATTTTATAATTCCTGCCTCATTAATTGCCCAAACTGAATCAAGGCCTTGCGAGCCATGTAAGGAGCGGTCTGAAGAGCATTACCTATCTCATTATTGTCATCAGGAATTAGGACCCCCTTACCTCAAAGACTTGACTGAAAGTCAGGCTAACATCTTAGCAAGAGTTTTGCAGCGGCGTACTACATAGAATAACCTGGAATAACCTAGAATCCCTCAAACCACCACAAATGTCTAAGCCCATCACCTTGGAACAAAGAATGGAACTGCTGTCATAAGAGACTGATGTCCCTGGCATTGCTAAGGAAACCATGAGCTTGAGTGAACTTTGCACATTATCATGTCATCATAAGAAAACACACCTCTTGGTCTCAGCCTACCCACCTCCAAGGCAGACCACATCTTGGGCACACCTTCTTAGGCCCAGACCACACCTCAGTTGGTCCTCCTAGGGCATTCATGGAAGCGTTACATGTGGAGGGCAGGAGGGTGGACAGAGGTAGATTTGGTCATCAGCAGGTTTGAAGCTGAATATAAAAGATGTCTCCCTAGCAACAGGAAAAGTCTTTCAACAAGAAGAGGTCTTACAACAAAAACAACTACAGAAGAAGGCTACAATAACAAGATAAAGAAAAGATCAGTAAGGACCAGCAGGACTGGACCCTGGGACCAGAGAGATGTATTTGGGACCCTCGCACTGTTGGTAGCTATAGACCTCTTTCCCTTTTCCTTCCTCACTTTACTTTTCGCCTTTTCTCCTCTCACTCTTCTTTACCTCTTATGGGCAAACAATAAAGTTTTACTGTTAATTGAAGTAAACTGCCTTTGGTGTGGTCGCCTGTGTTTTGCACTTTGAGATCACATTAACGAATCACAAGTCCACTGTTCAGACCGTAACAAGCCAGACCTGTATTATCATGGTTGGTGTCAATATAAAATCACTATTTTTTCTTATAATAATTTTTAAACTGATGGGATGCATCATTGAATTCAAGTTTCCAGTGCTGTCCTATTTTGACTCTTAAACTATACTATTCATTTTTTTAAATTCCAGTAGAATTTACTGTCTATCCTGAGCAAGGCATGAGAATGCAACCCTGGTGAATGGGAGAGCTACACTTGGACAACAAAATTGTGCAAACCCTCTTTTTGCTCCCTCTAGCAAACGTTTAAGGAATGTTTTTTGTGGTATTTCAGTTCTGTAGGTTCAGACAGATATTATACATTCTACATTATGAAATATATTTTTTGCAAGACATCTAGAATCCTTAATTTGGAAGCCAATTTTTTTTTTGCATATAGTATTGAAACTCACAAATTGCAAGTTACTATTATGAAAACTGGCATTTCTGTTCTTCCCCATTAAAATGCAATTAATGTACAGTGGTTTCAGCCACACATATTGAAAGACACAACTGTGCATAAAGGTACTTAGAATCATAGAATGGTCTGGGTTGGAAGGGACATCTGAAGGTCATCTAGTTCAACCTCCTTTGCAGTAATCAGGGGCATCCTCAACTAGATCAGGTTGCCCAGAGCCCTGTCGATCCTCCCCTCAAACAGTTCTCTCCTGGCCCCTACACTAAGCATTTTATGAACTGAATACTTATGAACACATTTGAATCTGGACAGTTGAGGATGTAGTATATACTTGCAGTACAAAAATCTGAAGAATCATCTACCAAATTACTTCACATATTTCAGTTGGAACCAACCTCTCTTGAACACAGCAAAACAGTTATAAGCACGGTAAGATCTTATCATGAAAGTTATACATAAGCCTTCCTCACCTGAACCTTAAAATGTATTAGGTTATGGACCACTAGAAGTAAATGACTGTATTATATTAAATTAGACATGTTCTCTGCTATTACTGCTGCTTTGTGCCAGGATTTCTATGGCCATCTACTGAGATATTTCAGCATGCTCTGTCAACTGAAACTAAACCAAACGACAGATCATTTCCCACACAAATCTAGTGAGCCTTGGAAGTAGCTTAAAACAGAAAAATGCAAGGAAGAGCCACAAGTCAGATTGGGCAAAGCTACTGCAGAATGGAACCATCTGTCACTATGTCATCATGAATTCTTCATGACCAGGAAGATCATACTCCCCATGTTTCTTATGAACTGCTGGAATACACGCTAGATACTCAGAAATCAGCTGAAGCTCCAAAAGGCTGGAAAAAGCCTGACTGAGGCCAATCTAACAAACATCTCAATTTCACAATCCAGGTTAACAACAAAAAATTCAAGCAGCATTATATCCAAGAAAGAACAACTTTGTAAGTAAGAAGTCATAAAAATAATTCCTCAAAGTATATACTTCCAAATCAGCGATGCACTTACTTTTTAGTAGCTTAATCTCAATTTCCTGGTAATAGGTAAACAGTGAAAGTTGCCACCATAGTCAAAATATGGGATTTTTTGTTTATCTTAAAGCATGTTGTTTTCATCTTACAAAAACATTTAGACTTGCTTGATAGGACTATTCTTAGCAGTAGGTAACAAAATTCCCTCTTGTTAGGTACAACCTTGTCCATGAGTTCATCGTAAGAAAGAGAGAAATTAGGCTGACGTATTTAATACCCATTTTCATAGAATCATAGAATGGTAAGGTTGGAAGGAGACCTCAAGGATCATCTAGTTCCAACCCCCTGCCATAGGCAGGGACACCTCCCACTACTACAGGTTACTCAAGGCCTCATCCAATCTGGCCTTGAACACCTCCAGGGAGGAGCAGCCACAACCTCCCTGGGCAATCTGTTCCAGTGCCTCACCACCCTCACTGGAAAAGAACTTCCTCCTAACAGCTAGTCTAAATCTTCCCTCTGCCAGTTTAAACCCATTGCCCCTTGTCCTGTCATTGCAAGATCTTATAAATAGTCCCTCCCCAGCCTTCCTGTAGGCCCCCTTCAGATACTGGAAAGCTACTATAAGGTCTCCTCGAAGCCTTCTCTTCTCCAGGCTGAAGAGCCCCAACTCTCTCAGCCTGTCCTCACAGGAGAGCTGCTCCAGCCCTCTGATCATTTTAATGATCTGTCACTCTGTTTTTCCAGCCTTCATACCTTCTGCCAATTAGTTTGAGTACTGTAGAATAAATTTCATCAATTGATTAAAAAATGTCCAACAGAATTAGAGCATCCTCTAATCTGGTCTTTCCTTGTTATAGCACAAGATCCTACTCTTTTCCCATTGGCTGCATTAGCCACAGACTGCAGTTGAACTTTTTGGTGAAAAAATGTGCAAATACTTTAGTTTTTACTTGGCATCTATTTGCAGCTTTCTCTTTTTGTAATAAAATAAAACCCTCTTGATTTCCCAAGACAAGTCTTTCCCAACTTGCATTGGAAGTCTGTATGTCTCTGTATCCATTACAGAACCAGTTACTTAGTGTGGTATAAATTTCATGGTCAACAAGCAGTTAACACCACCTTCTTCCATAAAAATGTTGTTGGAAAATACTTATTGTCAAATAAAGTTACAATCTCTATTGGAAAACCAATAAGCTAAGAGAGAAATAACTTCAGAAACCATCCTCTTGGATTCCAGAAACTCACTTAGAATGCCTAATCAATAGGAAAATCCACCAGGATTCACTATTCTCACAAGCATCGGGTACTGCAAACTAGCTGCCCAGCTTTGGAAACAAATGAGCTTAGTGTTTTTTGGTTTTGTATTGAGCTAGTATGTGTTGAAAGCTGTCATATCAATCAAAAAGAAGGTTGTTATGGTAAGCTACAGATGAAGTGACATATCACATCATTTGTGTTGCTTGTCTGTCAGCGTTAGCTTTATTGTTTTCCTTTATTTAGCATTATGTGAAGATAGGATAGTAATGAACTGAAAAGGCAGAGGAATGCAGTTGACAGAAATTTCCATACCACCTTTCATTGCAAGTGACAATTAATTGACATAAGTCAATGCTCTTCACTGTCATAAATAAAGACTAGTCACAAAGCCACAGGCATACCTTAATTCAAAGCAGAAGATAATAGCAATTGTCAAGCTGATCAAACATTAGTATCAGTAGTTAGAGTAAGCCTGAGTTCAAGATTTACTGAAAATGGTAACGTGTTCCATCTACACACCACAGACAAAGCAATAAGTACATGAGAGAGTTTCTAGCCGTTGCGTATTATTTAGGACTGACATTTGTATATATGACTGTGTATATCCAACAAGCTACAATAACTGCATGTCTGATGCAACACAATATTTTATTTCCCAGATAAAGCTGGGGAAAAGCCTAACAAGTAACAGTCTGTGACGCATGTCAAAAACACATTCATGCTAGGAAAGACATTGAGTAGTTGAAGACAAAACTCTTAGCTTCCAAAACTGAACACCAAAGGAAAGGTTTGAATTAGATCCAGAATCTCTGAAACCCAGCTAAGACAACAGAACCATCTGTGTTCTTCCCACAGTCATGGCTCTCGGAGAAACCAGCAGCAAGACAAGGTAAACCAAAAAATAAACAGCCTGCTGAGTCAACATAACATTATCAAAAGTAGAACTGGAACACTTGCTTATTAGTTTCACTTAACACAATCATTATTGTAACTCATGCAAACATGCAAGTAGAAAATTAAAAATAGAATTTACCTTTGAAGCTCTCAAGTTCCTTCCTATTGGAGAAAAGAAGAACAATAAAACAAAAATTAAAGATACTGCATCTAGAACTACAGGAGATAAATTACTACATGGTTTAACACTCATTGAGGTAAGAAAAAAAACAAATAATTTTATTACCATTTTATATAAAGGTAAAATTATTATGAATGTTTATCTGAAGCAGACACTACTAACCTGTTTATAAATTAGGCTACCACCTATTTTCAAACACATACAGTTATACAAATATTTCACATTTATATCTAGCCACATAATATCTGATACACCCTTGCAAAAATAACCAAGACTACTGAAGGCTTTAGGTACTAAACCATCCACTTCTTAGAAGTACTTTCACCAATTTATAACACAGCCAATAACAATTAGTATTCTGTTTTTAACAATGTGATTCAAAATCCATTTGGCAATAGTGCAGGAGAAAAAATTGACAGCATCATTCAGTCAGTTACAACACACTTTAAAGGTAACAGAGAAATTAAGAAAATAAAACAGCAGCAATAATACCTTTTTTTTCCCCTCATACCAGGACACATTATACTTTTAGCAGCTATGCAGTCGTAAATGCAGAGGCTATAAAACTAAGAAATATTTCCTCTATTTTCAACAAATTGCAAAATGCTCCTCCACCTGCCATTGCTACAAAGTAGTGATTTATCAGTAATTTAGATGCTAAAGAAGAATCAAAGTAATATCTTAAGGTAAGGCAGCAAGCTGGCCTTTTCTTTACAAAATGCTCATTTATAGCAAATATCTTTTCAATCTGCACACTGCAGACTGCCTAGGTTAAAGCCTGAATTTTGAAAGCAAAAACTAATATAAGAAAAAAAGAAAATAAAAAAGATTGAACTAAAATCTGTCCACATAAATGATTCTATTCACTATCCATAGACTAAAGCATGCTTCAGTCATTACTGAGTCACCTACTACATATACTATTTCACAATACATAGACTATACCATAATAAATCCTTCTGCTCCCTAACAGATAATGTAACTCTGCATTTAATCTTGCATTAAGAACAGATAAAACTATTTATTTTCCAAGCAGGACAAAGTATTCTAAAAGAAGAGAGAGAATACATTTACCTCCACATTTTCATGAACATCCCAACAAATGTCAACTACAGTTTTTTGAAAGAATGGGTGCTTTCCCAGGAAACAAGCTGTAGTGTGATTCACAGCAAAGAAGTCTATCAGTTGTAATTTCCTGTGAGTATTTCCCTTCCTGCTTCCCCTCCATCCCTTTCCCAAGATAGGTTCTCTCTCTTTTTTTTTTTAATCAGAAAAAAAAATTCACACCACGTATGAAATCAAGTAAGTTCATACTCTCCCACATTTTTCCAACCCTGTGTACTCTAATTACAAAACTCTTAGCCACTCTCACAAGTTGCACTCCTTCATTTTTAAAAATGGCAAACTATTTGAGAAAACAACAATCACAGGAAATGCTTGTTTTCCACAGACTGAAACAAAAACATACAGAGGAAACATCATCTTGTGAAAGTAAGAGGGCAAAAAAAAAATGCTACTTGTCTCTAAAATCAGGAGCTCTTATGCCACTTATCTCCTAAAGGAAAGACAAAACAATTACTATCCTTTTGTTCACACACATTAGCAAACGACATGGCAATACAGTAACCAAATTACAGTGATACTCATTGCTTTTGACTGAAATTCCAGAATTTCCCTTTTCAAAACTCACCAATATTTTTAGGGTTGATGTATTAAGATGTTGTCCCTATATCCATACATACAACTGCCATTAAGAAAGTTGGGAATTAATATTTAACTAAACTTTTATTAGAACACATATCTCTGAAAAAGTCAAAACATCTACAGTTAGCACACAATAAAAACACAGATTTGAAATCTAAGGATCTGCACTTCCAAGTATCCTCATATCCAATGATCGATGATTCTCTGCATTTTAGACAACATGAATGAATTAATCTTATCCTGCAGTTTCTCACAAAACTTAACAAAACATATATTTAGAAATATATACTAGAAATATGCTTAATGAATATATGTCTTGCATCAAAACCACACTTTCCTTTAACTTGGCCATCAATTTCCCCATAAGCATTAAATAGAAAATAATTATGTATCCAAAACTGGCCAAACTTTATTCACTAAGTGACATATAATTCACCAGAAGTCCACAAACCTGAAGAAGTAAAAAATAACCCTGTAACTCCAGGTGCACTCTATCTAAACTTCTGAACATGGTGCCACACAGCATGAATGCATTTGTGGAAGGCAGAAGTTACAACCTGTACCACTTCAGGAACCTTCAACATGTCACTTTGATCGTCTCCCTCAGAGAGGTGTAGTCAATAAATGCATTTAACACATTCTGAAAACTACTTTTGAACAAATTGGGTTTTGTTGAAAGTAAAAAGTAATTTGTAAAGATGTCAGGAAAATAATTTATTATGAAGAATCACGCATTGCAGAATACTTTGTTCAAAAGCAGAGAATGGATTTTACTATAATGACAAAGATCTAAGCCCTGTTCTCCTGCCACTAGCAAAATTTAATTAATTACTTGGGAAAATAATGCAGTTTTTGAAGTGAAGGAGCATACAAAACAATAATTAATGCAGTTCTAAACCATCTGTTTCTATTACTCATACAATAAAGGATTGACAGGATTTGTATATTATGCCCAGCAACCAGGACTACAGACAGGTAGAAAAAAGTTATGCAGGACTGACAATGTTTAACATTTACTAGAAAATATTAGTAAAAGGTGCACTAAGATGTGGAGGAGCCAACATAAATATTCATACTTTAATCAGGGGTCACAAAAGTAAAACAAAAAATGCTTTTATATACCTACTCAAATGAAAATTAATCAGAAGAAGCTACACTAAAAATCTCTCTATAACAATGTCATTGAGCAAAATTAAATCAACTTATAGGTGACAGAAATAATTATACTGCATATTCACACTTTGTAAATAATACAAAAACTGCCAAAACTCCTATAATCTTTTGATCTGCTATGTATTCAGTCTCGCCCAGAGCACTCAGAGCACTGACAGGAGTGAAATTCAGTATAGCGAAGCAGCAGACTCCTTTGGGTTTGACGCATACAAAATACTGTACTGCAAGTGTCCTTGCAAACAAAAATTCACACCATTAAAATTACACAGAAGGAACCACAATTATCAAGGGAACATTTCCAAAGCTCATTTAAGTCCAGTTTTTCAAGATCAATAGGAATGCTCATTCCATGTGTCTGTATGAGGAAGTGAGTAACTGATGCAGACACATCGATGGAAAAGATCTCTGCAATGTGAAGTCTGCCTTGAGCACAGAAACTTAAGAGTCACACAATTCATCATGAAATCATTTTGTTTAGAAGAGAACTTTCAGATCAACAAGTCCAACCACTAACCCAGCACCACCACTTGTTACTTGGAAGAAGAGATGAACATCCACCTCACTACAACCTCCTTTCAGATAGTTGTAGAAAGCAAGACCTCTCTTCAGCCTCTTCTCCTCCAGACTAAACAACCCCAGTTCTTCAGGTGTTCTTCATAGTACCTGCTCTCTAGAGACCCTTCACCAGCTTCACTGCCCTCTCACACACTCCAGCACCTCAATGTTCTTCCTGCAGTGAGGAACTCAAAACCGAGCACAGTAATCAAACTATAGCCTCGTGAGTGCTGAGCAGAGGGGACAATCACTTTCCTAGTCCCACTGGCCACACTATTTCTGTTGCAAGGCAGGATACTGCTGGCCTTCCCAGCCATCTGGGCACACTGCTGGCTTACATTCAGCTGACTGTCAGCAAACAGTGCCAGATCCTTTCCCAACGGGCAGCTTTCCAGACACTCTTCTCCAAGCTTGCAGTGTTGCCTTGGGTTGTTGTGACCCAAGTGCAGGACCTGGCACTTGAATTCCCTTGTCCAGACCATTGATGAAGATATTTAAAGAGAATTGGCCGAGCCCTGGGGAACACCACTTGTGACCAGCTGCCAATTGTATTTAATGCCATTCACTCCAACTCTTTGGGCTCAGCCATCCAGTTAGTTTTTCATCCAGCAAAGCATACAGCCACCCCAAGCCATGAGCAGCCGAATGCTTAAGACCTAATGAAAAGTGCAAAGTTAGTCATTCGCTGTACATCTACCAGGAAATCTGTTCTGAAGATAAAGGTTCTGCATCCACCCCTGCAAAATCTTTATTTATGCACCCACATGCACAGAAATATAAAAGCTGAAAATCTATACTACTAGAAGACTGATCAAGAACCACAAAAACATCCAGGTTGGAAAAGACTCTCAGGATCACCAAGTCCGACCTATATTCCTATTCTACAAGATTTACCTTAAACCATATCCCTAAGCACCACATCCAAACAATCCTTAAACACATCCAGGGCGGGTGACTCAACCACCTCCCAAGGCAGCTCATTTCAGTGGCTGACCACTCTCTTCATGGAAAACTTTTTCTTTATGTCCAATCTAAACCTACCCAGTCTCGGCTTGAGGCCATTCCCTCTTGTTCTGTCTCCAATTACCTGTGAGAAGAGACCAGCAGCAGCCTCTCCACAAGTTCCCTTCAGGTAGTTGTAGACAGTAATGAGGTCTCCCCTCAATCTCCTCTTTTTAAAACTAACCATCCCCAGCTCACTCAGTCACTCATCGTAAGATTTATTCTCTAGGCCCTTCACCAGCTTTGATGGCCTCCTCTGGACCTGCTCCAGCACCTCCACATCTCTCTTGTATTGCGGTGCCCACATCTGAACACAGTACTCGAGGTGTGGCCTCACCAAAGCCCAGTCCAAGGGGACAGTCACCTCCCTACTCCTGCTGGCCATAGCATGTTTAATACAAGCCAGGATGCCATTGGCCTTCTTGGCCGCCTGGGCACACTGTAGGCTCATATTCAGCTGACTGTATATTACAACTCCCAGATCCCTTTCTGCCAGGCAGCTCTCCAGCCACACTGCCCCAAGCCTGTAGCATTGCTTGGTGTTGTTGTGATCCAAGTGCAGGACCTGGCATTTGGCCTTGTTGAAACTCACCCCATTAATGTTGGCCCATTAATCTAGCCTACCCAAGTCCCTCTGAAGAGCCTCTCTACCCTCATTCAAATCAACACTGTCACCTAATGTGGTGTCATCTGCAAACTTACTGATGATTGGCATGAAACAATTTGATGAAAATTTTGGTGATAACTATGAAACATGCTGTAATGANGTTATGTTACTTGCTCATCTCTTTTTTATCAACACAGTCCGAGACTAATGGGCCTTTGGACACAGAATAGCCATCAGAATGGCAGTTAGCCAAGTGTGACCATATGAGGTGAAGCCATAGGCTTGCTTTACCCAAATTTGGGAAAAATGTAGCGCTTGCATGAGGCAGGCACAAGCTAAGTGTGTCTACCTTGTTTACCACAGGATGTAAACAAGTCTGGGCAGGCCAGAGTCCTTAGACTCAATGGCTCCAGGTTATTTGTCCTCTTTCCCATGGTTCCTTCTCCCTGTAACAGAAGGAGGGAGAGCAGAAAAACATGTCTGGACAAGCCAGCACATGTATATGCCTATTTTGGCCTGTTCAGGCCTACCACGACACATGGATTTAGTTTTAAAAGTAATGATCAATAGTTTTGGAAGGGGAAAAAAAAAACACATCTTCGAAACATTTGCAGCAATAATGTGGTTTCTTTATGCATGGAAGGTTCATTTGATAAATGACATGTAAAGCTGAAAAGGATTATGAAGGTACAATTTAAATTTATCTCTGCCAGATGGAAAGGAGTCATCACTGAAGATGATGTACTGTACAAAGTACTGTTCTGTTTTATCACTTGGGGAACACTATGGAATCTAAATGAGATCTACAGACATAGATTTCTTTATTTAGACCACACAATTTTGTATGGCAATGTATTACCTATTCTGTCTTCTCTCTTTAGACCGTGGAGAAAAAACAATAATAATTATTTAAAAATTTAGGACAAACGAGACCACCAGAAAATGGCAGCTTTTTACAGTGATACACAGGAAAGCGAGGCAAAAAATAATAAAAAAAAAAAATTAATTGGTCCAAGTTAGAAGAAACTACAAAAAGCTAAAAGCAGACTAATTTGAGTTGCTTAAAGAAGTTTTTCATATTTGTTTTTGAATGCTTATGTTTGACATGCCTAACATGAGCCACTGTATCTAATGCAACAATTCTTACTATCCCTTACATTCCCAAAGCAATTAGGAAAAGGGATAAAACCAATAGAAGATCACATGGAACAAATAAATTTAACAGTGGCAACCAATTAAGATATTTTCTCACATACAAATCTCCAACCTGCACAATGTAGTTACTATAAATTTTATATAAAATTTTAAATTTTAATATTTTATAT
>WBNM01037792.1:40747-51352 GCA_013399055.1 Ramphastos sulfuratus | reverse complement strand
GGAAGCCTTCTCTTCTCCAGGCTGCAGAGCCCCAACTCTCAGCCTATCCTCAGAGCAGAGCTGCTCCAGCCCTCTGAGCATCTTCATGGCCTCCTCTGGACTCATTTCAACAGCTCAATGTCCTTCAGAAGATGCAGAGATCTCTCTCTGGAGTGAGGGGCTGGGCAGGGGCAGGTGGCATTCAGGGGATGTAGAACTGGAAACCTCATCTCTCTGTGCTCAGAGGACTGAGCTGATGGCCACCACCCAGGAGTAAAACCAGAGCTGCAATAAATAACTCCATGGAAACACCAACTCCACATCCAGCATAGGCCAAAGAAAATAAAGGAAATGTTGGGAGTTATTAGAGGAAAACTAGGGAGCTGAGGAAGAGCACTGTGCTGCTGTAGACATCCATGTAGCAGCCCTTCCCTCATCCTGCACTGGTGTGTTCCCACCCATCACAAAATTGTTCTGGTTGGAAAAGACCTTTAAAGTCATCCAGTCCAATCATTAACCCATCACTGCCAGGTCACCACCAAACTCTGCCCCTCAGCACCACAATAATTTTGTGCTATTGACATGAAAATGGTAATACAAACAAGAAGGGGCCAGGACAGTGCCCCAGGGATGAGCAAGACTAAGGGCAGAATTCCCTGGGTGGGTCTCTTTAGCNCATGTCCTTCTTGTGTTGGGGGACTCCAGAACTGCACACAGAACTCCAGGTAGGGTCTCATGAGAGCATATTAATGGGGGGAAAATTCCCTCCCTTGCCCTGCTGCCCACACTTCTCTCCACTCCATGCACCCCAAGACAGGGTTGCCTAAGGAGGGATGCCACAACAAACAGTAAAACCAGGATGGTGAACGAGGACCCACTGCTGATTTTTCCAGCAGAAGAACTATTTTTTTTCTCAGTTTCTCACAGAAGAACAAAGCCCCTGAAGGAGGACTGGTGGCAGGTTGGAGCCAAGCAGCAAGGAGGCTGCTCTCACGTGTGCTGTTATCAGGAGATATCTCTCCTCGATACTGAGAGAGCTGAAATTTACATGGGTTCAAGAAGCTACCGGACAAATTAATGGCAGAAAAATCCATCATCTATCCCTACACAGACATTATTTCTGGCTCTGAAAGATCTCCAACCATAAATTACTGGAGGTTAATAGAGTATTTGATGAAGTATCATTGTTCCCTTGCTCTGTTCTTGTGCTCTTCGGCTGCTGTTTGCTGTTCTCTCTCACGGAGATGAGCTGCTACAGCTATTCTCATGCTCCCAACGTGTTCTTTCACCACTTGGAGATGTGTCTAATGTTCACCATAAATCAAACACTCTTGTTTGGTGTGACTTGTCTTGGCCTCTGTGATCCTGTGGCTACAGCCCCATTTGTTTCAGCTGGGGCTGGATTGTACCTGCTGCATCCAAGTAAAAACCATCATCGGAGGCACCCAGTGGTGACTTGGGTTGTCCCTGCTCTGCTCAGCCCTTTCCAGCACCTCATTGGCCATCCCACCTTAGAGGTCATTTCCATGAATGGATTCCCCTTCTCAACCTGTTGAAAACACACCCTTGGTCAGGCAATGTGCCCTGTGAGTGTGAGCTGTGTGTCACCCCAGGGATGCTCGTGCAGGATATTGACATCTCTGCACATAGAGCTGGGAGATGACTGGATCTGGGGGCATCTCGTGCTGATCCTCTGAGTGTCAATGGGAAACTAGATGTAAGAACTGGTTTGAAATGGGAAACTGACCATGAGACCTGGTTTGGTAAACTCCAGTGTCAGCAGTTTAGGATGGACTTCCCCCAGTTCAGATCAGGCTCGAGGCTGCCATAGATGTGGTGCAACAGCAGTTTCTTGCCAGTTGTGGAATGTGTTGGACTCAACCCACAGACACCTGCAGGGACTTCAGCAGGTCCAGTTCCACCAGCTGCTGATTTTGCTGCCTCTGTTACTGGGGAAGATCCCAGAAGCATGCTTTCTGTCATCAGTGCTGTGGGCACTGAGGCAGCTCCAGAGGCCACAGGCACCTCAGGTCTTGTGCAAAGAGCCCAGGGAAACAGCTTGCCACAGGAACATTGAATCATAGAATGGTCCAGGCTGGAAGGGTCCTCCAAAGGTCATCTAGTCCAACCCCTCAACATCTCCCTGTGAAGGATCAGGTAAGCTGTCCTCTGAGATCCATCAGCTCTTCTGCTTTGAGAGGGGTTGGATGTGAGACCTGCAGAGTTGGGGCCATGCATTGCTTTGTCTTTTCTTGATTTTTTTGTCCAGTTTTTGAAACAGGATAGATCTAACCCTCCTTGTTCTGATAAGGTGATATCATGCAAAACCTTTTTCTCCTGAGCGAAAAAGGGAAGGTGCCTTTGCCAAGGTGTCTGAGCTTTGCCCACCGTCCCCTTAACCTCTACCAAAGGACTCTTCCGGTGCCAAGGTGCCCCAGTACCAGCTGTGNAGTATCATTGTTCCCTTGCTCTGTTCTTGTGCTCTTCGGCTGCTGTTTGCTGTTCTCTCTCACGGAGATGAGCTGCTACAGCTATTCTCATGCTCCCAACGTGTTCTTTCACCACTTGGAGATGTGTCTAATGTTCACCATAAATCAAACACTCTTGTTTGGTGTGACTTGTCTTGGCCTCTGTGATCCTGTGGCTACAGCCCCATTTGTTTCAGCTGGGGCTGGATTGTACCTGCTGCATCCAAGTAAAAACCATCATCGGAGGCACCCAGTGGTGACTTGGGTTGTCCCTGCTCTGCTCAGCCCTTTCCAGCACCTCATTGGCCATCCCACCTTAGAGGTCATTTCCATGAATGGATTCCCCTTCTCAACCTGTTGAAAACACACCCTTGGTCAGGCAATGTGCCCTGTGAGTGTGAGCTGTGTGTCACCCCAGGGATGCTCGTGCAGGATATTGACATCTCTGCACATAGAGCTGGGAGATGACTGGATCTGGGGGCATCTCGTGCTGATCCTCTGAGTGTCAATGGGAAACTAGATGTAAGAACTGGTTTGAAATGGGAAACTGACCATGAGACCTGGTTTGGTAAACTCCAGTGTCAGCAGTTTAGGATGGACTTCCCCCAGTTCAGATCAGGCTCGAGGCTGCCATAGATGTGGTGCAACAGCAGTTTCTTGCCAGTTGTGGAATGTGTTGGACTCAACCCACAGACACCTGCAGGGACTTCAGCAGGTCCAGTTCCACCAGCTGCTGATTTTGCTGCCTCTGTTACTGGGGAAGATCCCAGAAGCATGCTTTCTGTCATCAGTGCTGTGGGCACTGAGGCAGCTCCAGAGGCCACAGGCACCTCAGGTCTTGTGCAAAGAGCCCAGGGAAACAGCTTGCCACAGGAACATTGAATCATAGAATGGTCCAGGCTGGAAGGGTCCTCCAAAGGTCATCTAGTCCAACCCCTCAACATCTCCCTGTGAAGGATCAGGTAAGCTGTCCTCTGAGCTCCATCAGCTCTTCTGCTTTGAGAGGGGTTGGATGTGAGACCTGCAGAGTTGGGGCCATGCATTGCTTTGTCTTTTCTTGATTTTTTTGTCCAGTTTTTGAAACAGGATAGATCTAACCCTCCTTGTTCTGATAAGGTGATATCATGCAAAACCTTTTTCTCCTGAGCGAAAAAGGGAAGGTGCCTTTGCCAAGGTGTCTGAGCTTTGCCCACCGTCCCCTTAACCTCTACCAAAGGACTCTTCCGGTGCCAAGGTGCCCCAGTACCAGCTGTGCTGTCCCACGGGTGGTGCAGCTGTTCCAGATGTGTGCAGGGAGGGAGGCCAGCAGCGGGCTGGGGACCCAGCGGAGCCGGTTTGTTTGTTGTGCGTGAGAATCAGCAGCGAGCGAAGCGAGGGGAGAAAGTTTGAAATGGTGGTTGTCAGATAGCATCACCCTCACACCCCGTGCTGAATGCTAATGAGTGCAAGGAAACACAGGGAGTCTCTGCCTGTTTATTTATCTCAGGCTGGGTCAGGGGCTGAAAACACACAGTTTGGCTTTTGCAGATAAAATAATTCTTCTCAGCCAGAAGACGCTGGGTCTGCAGTTCACGGAGTCGTAGGATCACAGAAAATTCCTTCCCCNNNTCTTCAGGGAGGGAGAAGAAAACCTCAGCAACCCCCATTTAATGAGCATCGCTGAGGTCTGGGCTAACTGCACGTCCCTCTCCCTGCATCCCCATGCTCCCTGTGTCTCAAAAGAACAACAAAAAGAAAACACTATTAGTGTGTTTTTGAGAAGGAACCATTGGTTGCTATCATGTCATCATGCAGAGGGGACGTGTCCCTGCTGGTAATTAGGGAGTGGAGAGACTGGAGATATCTGCATGGCTGATTGACAGCCTGGACTAAGCAAACAGATCCTCCAGCAGCCTGGGCTGGGGCTGGGCTTGGCTGCAGCTCGGCAGCCCCAGCCAGAAGGCCGTGGAGAATGGCACTGTTAAACCAGCCAGCAATCTGTGGGGTCTTCAGAACCTTATCATCCATGCGAGTCAACAACTGTGCCAAATTGAAATTGTAGAGTTGATTAAACGACGTATTTAAGGCCCTATAAAAGAAAGCAAAGCGAGCCANGGGGGGGGCGGGCGGACCGCAGCGTGGGGAGGGTTTATCTCACCACGAGCAGCAGGCTCAGCCACTGATCTAATCAAATTATTCAGCATTAAAAAACTGCCAAGGCATTCCAGTGCTGCAGCTTCCAGAGCCCAGCTGGGATCAAATGCTAATCAACATCTCCACGATATTTATTCCCACTGTCAGTCTGCTACGTGTTTGTTTTCCGAGCGCTGCATACTAAACCGAAAGATCAAGATGAATCGGTGGAGATGGGAGATGGTGAGCAGCCAGGCTAAAGAGAGGAGGGGGGGAAAAAAAAAACAGCTATTGGGAAGTGGTGGGAAGATGGTTGGAAGTATCCAAGCAGCCCTCCCTGGCGGTGGGGCCTGTGACCTCCAGCTGTGGCACAGAGTAGCCGGAATGCACCCACGAGGTGGCGAGTTGCACTGAGCAGGGCATTGGTGTGGCTGTCATGGGATGCACTGAGGCATCACACCTCTGCCCCTTGCACACAGGTGCCCCTTTCATCCTCACAGCATCTCTGGGCTGGTTCTGCACCAACTCCTTGGCACGGGGGAATCACAGAATCACGAAATTGTTTTGAGTTGGACCTTAAAGATCTGCTAGTTCCAACTCTTTGCCATGAGCAGGGACACCTCCTACTAGACCAGATTGCTCAAAGCCCCATCCAGCCTGGCTTCAGACACTTCCAGGCTTGGACCCTCCACAATCTCCCTGGGCAACCTGTTCCAGTGTCTCACTGCCTTCACTGTAAAGAATTTCTTCCTGATCACCAGGCTAAATCTCTCCTCTTCCAGCCCAAAGCCGCTGCCCCTCATCCTGTCACTACAAGCCTTTGTAAAAAGCCTCTCTCCAGCTACACTGCAACCCCTTTCAGATCCTGGAAGGCTGCTGTATTTTCCTGGAGGAAGGAAAGATGGTGCCCAGTAACACAGTGCCCCTTGAGCCTCTCAAAGGCCGTGCAAACCAGCGAGGTCCTCCTTAAGCACTAGCCACAGGAGCGCTGGGAGACTAATTAATTTCCTTTTTGTTTTTCAGAGTTTCATTTTTAAATTACAGTCTTCCCTCCTCTCTAATAAATACTCAACAATTAAAGCTTTTTTTTTTTATCCCCGACATGCGATTCCAACATCTCAGTGTCCCACCCTCCTGTCACCTTCCCTGCCATAAACAGATTCGTAAAAACTGCTTTTGACGCCCCAGCTGCCATTAGCCACTTAAAATCCCATAATTATCATCCTATCATGGGCCTGTTAACGAGCAGTAAAAATAAGGCCATTGAATATGGTAATTTATTCGTAAATTAGCCTAATGAGAATAGGTTTCAGACACTGTTTACTTTCTAGCTGCCTGTTTCGGTGCGGTGCAGGCTGGCTGCATTGGGATGGCAAAAGCTGTTTGTCAGCACGGGAGCCTCTGCCTGGGTGGCAGACGCAGCTCCCGTGCTGGTGGCATGGCCACAGCTCCAGAGCCAGCTCCACTCCTGGGCCAGTGGCACAGCCAAAGCTCCAGAGCCAGATCTGCTCCCATGCCAGTGGCAGAGCTGATGCTCCAGAGTCAGATCTGCTCCCATGCCAGTGGCAGAGCTGATGCTCCAGAGTCAGATCTGCTCCCATGCCAGTGGCAGAGCTGATGCTCCAGAGCCAGATCTACTCCCATGCCAGTGGCAAAGCTGATGCTCCAGAGTCAGATCTACTCCCATGCCAATGGCAAAGCCAGTGCTCCAGAGCCAGATCTGCTCCCATGCCAGTGGCAGAGCTGATGCTCCAGAGTCAGATCTGCTCCCATGCCAGTGGCAGAGCTGATGCTCCTGTGCCAATGGCAGAGCCAGAACTCCAGGTCCTTTCCCATGCCAATAGCAGAGCCAAAACTCCAGAGCCAGCTCTGTTCCTATGCCAGTGACAGAGTCAAAGCTCCAAAGCCAGCTCTGCTTCCATGCCAGTGAGTGCAGCCCATCGTTTTGAGCACCCCACACTCCAGAGCTAACAAAGCTGCTCTTCTGGCCACCCATCACCTCAAGCCCCACCTGGTCCCCCAGAAGAAATGCCCATCAGTCAGGCTGGCAGAAGGAAGAGGAGCTGGAGCTGCCTCTCCTTTGGCTCCAGAGCTGACAGGTCTCAGCTCACCAGCACCTGGGCGGCTGATTTTCCCCGAGCTCTGTCTTTGCAAACAGTTCTTCTCAGGCAGTGGAGTGGTAATAAAGCCCTGAATGAATGAGGATGAGAGGTCCTTTCAGGGAAGAGGTGAAGAGCTCTTGACTATGAGCCTTTCACCCTCTAGAGTATTTTCATTCCTAGGCTGGCTAAAAGCCAGGAAATAAATCTGCAGGGCCAGAGCTGCTCGGCTGAGTTGCTGAGCCAGAGCCCGCAGCACTCGGGGCTGATCTCCACCCCTTCTCCTGTTGCCCCCAGGGAGGGGGCTCAGACCTGCCCCTCTGCAGGGCATTTCTCTCCTACCAGCTCCTATAAAGGGCAGGGTTGTGATGGGATTTTGGGACTCAGGACATGCAGCTCAGGAGAAACCTTGCACTGTTAGGATAGCTCAGCCTGGTCATGCTGAGCCTAGTCATAGAATCATAGAACACTTTAGGTTGGAAGGGACCTTTAAAGGTCATCTAGTCCAACCCCCCTGCAGTCAGCAGGGACATCTGCAGTGAGGATCAGGTTGCTCAGAGCCCCCAGATGGTGCCAGGGATGGGGTATCTACCTGCAAAGGAGCAGTCCCTGAGTGGTACTGGAAAATCATAGAATCATAGAATCATAGAATGGTTTAGGTTGGAAGGGACCTCAAAGATCATCTAGTTCCAACCCCCTGCCATAGGCAGAGACACCTCCCACTAGTCCAGGTAATAGTTACAATAATAATAGCATAGTAATAGGCTAAGTTAACCAGTTCTAGCTCCATACCAGGTACCTCATGCCAACCCTTCTGCTGAGGCTTTCACTCAGGAGTACGTGGGCAGCCTGGTCACCAGTGGTACATCTGGTGAGGCAGCAAGCCATGCTGGCTGTTATCCCTGCCGGGACCTCTGGGCTGTGCTGGAGCATCCCACACTGAGCACTACCCACCTGGAGTTCCCCAGGTGACAAAGGGACCACCACCAACCCCTGACATGTGGGACAGTGACTGGCCAGCAGCATCCTGAATGTGTGCAGTGACTATGATGGGGACATTTGGGGCTGGAGTGGGGCTTGGGGACCAGCCCCTTCCTGCCCCACCAGCACCAGCCCTTTCTGCCACGTGCTAGTGAGGACTGCAAAAATCAGATGCTCCAGAAGCAGGAGCAAAGTTCCAGAATTATCCATTCCCATCAAGAATCCTGACTGGTCTCCAGTGCCTGAACTTCACTTGGTGCAGGAGGAGCAAGGTAACAGCAAAGTCTTCTTTGCAGCCCCAGTTGTGCTGCCTCTGACCACTGCTCTTTGCCAGCCACCAGCTCTGGCAATCAGCCTCCACGTGCCTCTTCTGCCTTTCCATCACCTAATTTAATTACAGCTTGTTTCTTTCCTAATTATACTGCTCAGAGCAGAGCAGAGCTGAAGGCCACTGCAGCAGGGAGGCTGGAGGCTGTCTCCTTTTGGCTAAGATGGCCCCGTTGTAATTTGGCTTCCTTCTGATGGAGATGATGAACACTTTGTGTCAAACCACTTCTCAGCAGCTCTCACAGGGTGAGAACGATTGAGGTCAGCAGATGCACACACACACCCAGCAGCTGCAGGGGACTCCTCAAAAGCTGACACACAGCCCAGCCTCCAGGAGGTCACCTTTGTGAGAAAGAATCCTTCCAGCCACTGAGCAAGGACCAAATTGCAGCACTGGGAAATCACTGTGTGGAACACATTAAAAAATCACCCCTGAGGTAATGGGTGGGTAACAAAAGCAGCTACCAAATCACAGAATCACAGAATGGTAGAGGTTGGAAGGGACCTCTGAGATCATCTAATCCAACCCCCCCTGCCAAGGCAGGGTCACACAGGAACACATCCAGATGAGTTTGGAATGTCTCCAGAGATGGAGACTCTACCACCTCTCTGGGAAGCCTACTCCAGGGCTCCAGCATCCTTCAATTCAAGAATTTCCTCCTGAAGAAGAAGGAACTTCTTATGTTCCAGTCTGTGCCTGTTAGCCCTTGTCCTGTCACTGGGCACCACTGGAAAAAGCCTGATGTCATCCTCCTGACACCCAGCCTTGAAGTATTGGTCAGCATTGATCAGACTCCACTCAGTCTGCTCTTTTCCAGAGTAAATAGCCCCAATTCTCTGAGTCTTTCCTCAGCACAGAGATGTTCCAGTCCCCTCAGCATCTTTGCAGTCACAGGTAGCTCCACATAACCTGAGTATGGTTGCAATAGGGGCAGCACATCCCACAGTCAGGCAGGAAGGATGCTCCAAGGGTTGCCTCATGAAGGGAACTTTGGCTCTGGATAGAGAAGCTGGAGGACACAGGAGCCTCAGCTAAAGGTCTGTTGAGTTGGGAAGCTCCTGTGGCCTCTCCCCTTCCCCTCTTTCTTGCTCCAACATCCTCTCTGTTTGCAGTCTGCATTCTAAAAGGGATCAGGGCAGGTTTGTGACTTACTTTTAGCACCCTCCTACAGTTCCCATTTCTCCTCTACTGGGCACCAAACTCCAACCCTGTGGGTTTAGGAAAGGCCATCTTCAGCTGGTGATTTGATGATGGACTTGTTCCTCATTAATGAGAGCCTTGCACAGGTTCAGGATGTCTTCTCGCACAGCCACAAGCACAGGCATGCAGGTTCTGCAACTCCACTGCCTACTCAATTTAAACCCACCACATGGAAAGAGTTTAAGGAGCAGGATAAGAGATTTTGGCAGCATTCAGAGCAAGGAGCCACCTTGAACAGCAAGGAGAGGTTGGGTTTGTTGATAAACCACCAAACAGGGGAGAAATGTTCAGGAGAACCCTGGTTCAGGGTGGCCAGGGCAATGAAAAGGAGTTCCCAGCTGCTCCCAAGAGAGGCTCCCCAGGCAATGTCACCTCTGCCCAGCAGTGCTGGGGGCCTGCAGGTAACGAGGACCTGGGGGGAGGTTCTTCACAGGGACAATGAGACACTCTCCATCAGGAAGGCAGGGGTGTTCTCTACAGGGAATGTGAGGAGCTATCCATAGGGAGGGTGGGAGTCTTTCCATAGGGAATTTGAGAAACTCTTTGTAGGGAAGGCACTGAGCTCACCATAGGAAAAACAGAGGAGTCCCCATCAGGAAGGTGGGAGGCTTTCCATAGGGAATGTGGGGGGCTCTCAATAGAGAAAATGGGAGGCTCTCCATCAGGAGGGCAGAGAGCTTTCCATAGGGAAGGCAAGGAACTCTCTATAGAGAAGCTGGGAGGCTCTCCATAGGGAATGTGGGGGGCTCTCCATAGGGAATGTGGGGGGCTTTCCATAGGGAATGTGGGGGGCTTTCCATAGGGAAGACTGGCAGTCTCCACTGAGAAAGTAGGAAAGCTCTCCATAGGGGAGGTGAAGGGCTTTCCATAGGGAATGTGAGAGACCATCCATAGGGAAGGTGTGGAGTTCTCCATAGGGAAGGCAGAGGGGTTTATAGCAGAAAGGTGGGGGCTATCCATAGGGAATGTGAGAGGGTCTTAATGGGAAAAATGGGGAGCTCTCCCTCAGGATTGTGGGGGCTGCTCATCAGGAAAGCAGAGATGTCTCCATAGGGAAGCCAAAGAGCTCTCTATAGGAAACGCAGGAGGCTCTCATTAAGGACCGTGAGCAGCTCTCCATGAGGAAGGCAGGGGGGTCTCCATCAAGAAGATGAGGAGCTCTGGAGTTCTCCTTCGGGACCGTGAGGGGCTCTGCACAAGAGGAAGTCTCCATCGGAAGGCAGGGGGCTGCCACTCCCTGCCCGCCAGCCCTTTGTGGTGCGGCGTCTGGGCGGAGGAGCGGTGGCATGCTGGTGGCATGCTTCACAGCTCGGCTTGGCAGGCATCCAGCCCCAGACGAGCGCAGGCAAAGAAAAGGATCTGAGATCGTTTACTGATCACATATGGGCCCATTTGCAAGTTTGTAGCAGAAGTCACATATTTTGTAGATTTGGGGGGG
>WBNM01037792.1:25989-35989 GCA_013399055.1 Ramphastos sulfuratus | reverse complement strand
AGCTAAATCAAGTTACTGGGTTTTTTTTTTTTGTTGTTTTTTTCCTCCCACCTCCATTGCCACAGATAATATCTGGGTTAGGTTTGATGGTCTCAGGTTTTTCACAGCTTCATAGAATGCTGTGGTTTAGGAAGGGACCTTAAAGATCATCTAGTTCCAACCCCTCTGCCATGGGCAGGGACATCTCCCATGAGCCCAGGTTGCTCAAGGCCTCATCCAAGCTGGCTTTGAACACCTCCAGGGAAGGGACATCCACAAGCTCCCTGGGCAGCCTGTGCCAGTGTCTCATCACCCTTATTGTGAAGAATTTGGGGCCAAAAGTTCTTTTTTCTTTTCCCCTTAAAAGAGAAAAAAACAAAACAAAACAGAAACTAATTCAAAAACAAAAACAGACAGAAAAAAAAACCCAAAAATTTTAAAAAAACCCACCAAAAGCACAAAAACAAAACAAAAACTAAAACCGAAATGAATTCACAAACAAAAAGACAAAAACAAAACAAAAATTTAAAAAACACCAAAAGCACAAAAACAAAAAACCAAACCAAAAACAAAACCACCAAAAGCACAAAAACAAAACAAAAACTAAAACCGAAATGAATTCACAAACAAAAAGACAAAAACAAAACAAAAATAAAAAAAACACCAAAAGCACAAAAACAAAAAACCAAAACAAAAACAAAACCACCAAAAGCACAAAAACAAAACAAAAAACAAAACAAAACAAAAAACAAAACAAAAAACAAAAACAAAATTAAAACAAAAAAACCCAAAAAAACCCCAAAAGCTAAAAACAAAACCACCAAAAGCACAAAAACAAAACAAAAAAACCAAACCAAACCAAACAATCCTATTTGCAATGCATGTAGGTGTCAGAGGCACTTGACACCTAAAGCAGCACTAACTTTGCTTTGAGCCTGTGGCAGTTGCTGCCATGCACGTCCTACACAAATAAAACAATTAGCAGACAGGCACAGGTAAATGAGAGGCTTTAAAAAGTTCACTTTTTGGTTGGTTGTTTGTTTTGGGGTTTTTTTTAAGTGCATACCATTTGCAACCTGGAGGTCTTGTAGCACCAACCTGTGTTTTCAGGTGCCTGAGCAAAGCAGAAGGTGCTTCCATGGTTCTGATTCCAGTAGGTCTCAGCCAAGCTTTGCCTTTGTGCTTGTGAGTTCAGCTGTGGAGTGGTTTTCCCTCTACAACTACCTGAAGGGAGATTGTATCCAAGTGGGGGTTGGTCTCTTCTGCCAGGCACCCAGGGACAGAGCAAGAGGACACAGCCTCAAGCTGTGCCAGGGCAGGTTCAGGCTGGATGTCAGGGAGAAGTTCTTCACAGCAAGAGTGATTGGCATTGGAATGGGCTGCCCAGGGAGGTGGTGGAGTCCCCATCCCTGGAGGTGTTTAAAAGGAGGCTGCATGAGGCACTTAGTGCCATGGTTTAGTTCATTAGAAAGGTTAGGTGATAGGTTTGACTCAACGATCTTAGAGGTCTTTTCCAACCTGGTTAATTCTGTGATTCTGTGATGATGCATCTCAGCACAAATTAAGCCAATTTTGCCTTTTTGTTGAGATTACTTAAGTAATAAAACACAAACTGCATCTAAACCCCACTGGTGATTGTGGACTTCTCTCCAGTCACTCTTCCCATCAGCTTGTTAGCTGAGTCAAGGCAAGGAGCCAAGTGCCCGAGGGATGTGCCAGTGTTGGAACCACCAGGGAAGGAGCATCCTTGGGCTTGAGCTGCCCTACTCAGAATAGGTCTTGGGACCTTAAACCACAGCTCTGCTTTCACCCACATACTGCAGGTGGAAATGCCTCTTACCCACAGCTTCTCCTACTTGCAATGCCACCCATGTTGCTGGCCTGGAGCTTGTACTCTGCTGGGAGACACGAAATGCCCCAGCCTTGCTCCCACCACTCTGCCTGCCTNCCTGTCCTCACAGCAGAGCTGCTGCAGCCCTCTCAGCATCTTGGTGGCCTCCTCTGGACCCGCTCCAACACTTCCATGTCCTTCCTGTGCTGGAGGCTCCAGAACTGCACACAGGACTCCAGGTGGGGTCTGAGGAGAGCAGAGTAGAGATATCTCTTCCTGATTAACAGGAAGCAACAAAAATGGTAACACAAGAAAATGGGTTGCCTCTTGAGCAGGAATGCCAGGCACTGTGCCAAGCAGTCCCCTTATGGCAGGGCAGCAGTGGTAGTTCCACTACCAGCACTGCACTGATGGCAACAGCTCACACTGCTGAGAGCTCCAGGGTCTGAAAACAGATGAAGGCCTGGAGAGGTATTTCAGGACAAGACCATAAGCAGTTGTTAGAGGCAATAAGAGGAGAAAAAACACTGATCCCCAGGGCTGCCCAAGTGAGGTCCATGTGTGTGTTGGCAGGGACCTCTGCCAGGAGGTGTCTAACCTACAACCAGGCATTTAACAAGCTCCTCTGGGTGTTTTCTGCTTGACTGGAAGGGGCAGATGTTGGGAATCTCCACTTATTGCAAAGAGAAGAGGAAAATTGTTCAACTGGCTTTTGCCTTTTGTTCCCCTGCTAAATGACACATTGCTTGAACTCGTTTGCAGCATCAGACGCCAACCCTAACTCCTTCAGAAAGGACTCTGGGTTCCATTTCCTCCCATTCAGCACCAATTACAGAGAGCCTGAGTCATGAGAGGAGAGGTGCAGCTCCTCCACACACCTCTGCTGCCCTGCTGTGAAACACAGATGGGGCAGGATGGACTCTGTTGCCACACAGGTGTCCCTAGAGCTGTCGAGATCTCGGGAATGTCACCTTTTATACTGCAGAATGAGGAGTGGAGCAGGCTGGAGGCCAGGCTGGTGATGGGGAGGTAGTGTGAGAGCTGCCTAGCTGGCCCTGAGCAGTGAGACAAGCAATGAGCAGCATGGGCAGCCCCTGTGCCACCAGCCCCACCATGGCACTTCAGCCACAAAACAGTTAAGCGCTGCTTGGGAAGATTCCCTCCTCCACAACTCCCCCACCCCAAAAAAAAAACCTGTAGTAACATCTTAAGTAGAGGCATCAGACAGGACCAGATAAAGGCAAAGCTCTTCTGCAGGAGGATTTGTCTTTCAAATCTAGATTAGCAATCGGTGTTTGGGGGAAGATGAGTCCCTAATCTGATTGAATAAGGGGAGTTTGTGATATCAATCTCCTTGTATCCCATTGTCTTTGTGCTGCTTTGTAAATTAATATTCATTTTCATCTCTGTGTTTATGCCAAATCTCTTGTGCCTCCTCTCTCTCACTGCTCGACGAGTTGCAGTCCTAGCTACCAGAATTAGCATTATTGGTGTTTTACCTTTGTACATGTGCTTAAGTGGCATGGGAAAATAAAATAGAATAGAATAAAATAAAGGAAAATAAAATAAAATAAAATACAATACAATACAATAAAATAAAATAAGCTGCAGAGTGTGCAGGCTGCTGGGAGGTCCAGGATTGGGCACCAGCTCTGGTGAGGGTGTTGGCAGCAACCCATCTCTAGCTACAGGAGCTGCCAGAGCCACCCATCACCTGCCCATGGTGGGGGCCTTCTGGCTGCCCTTCCCCTCTAAGGATTCATCCCACTTTCCCCAGCTGTACACTGGTTCAACCTCCAGCAGCAGCTTCCCCCAACCCAGCCCATCACCAGCAGCCCTTTCCCTGATGCTGAGCTGTCTGCCCACAGCACCGTGTGGCTGCCGCCGCCGCCGCGGTTCCTGCCTTCGCACAGTTCACTGCCGGTGCCACCTTCCCCAAAATGCAATTTTTTTTTTTTTTTCCCTTTCCCTTAGAACATTGCATCTTGCTCAATCCTTCCCCTGTCATGCCAGCTCGGGCAGTGTTTCAATTGGATTCCAAAAATAACCTCTTTATTCACACGGCTGATGCTATTATAGCGGCGTGCAGCTCGGGCAGGCAAGAGGTCATTCCATTATCCGGGAACGAGATAACGGAGTATTAGGGCAGCCAGGCTCTTTGACACCCTGCCCTGTGGTAATGGGCCTTTTTTAAGGGCATTAACCAATGTTTCTACTTAGGTATTTGACAAGAGTAAAGGTAACATTGCCATTTAATCCTCTCTTTGCGTTGTTTCCTTGCCTGCAGACAACAAGCGTGTCTCTGCTTGGCTCTGAGTGCTCAAACTTCAGCTCCAAACCACCCAGCACATCTTCCCCTGAAGTGCTGGTTACAGTTTGCATTAAATATTCCAGGCACTAGGATGCAGGGAATCGTTCTTGTAGGAGTGAATCCTGAGGAGGGCCACAAAGGTGTTCTGAGAACTGGAGCATCTCTGCTATGAGGTTAGACTGAGAGAGCTGGGCTTGTTCAGAGAAGGGTCTAGGGAGATCTACTTGCAGCCCTCCAGTACCTGAAGGGGGCTACAAAAAGGCTGCAGAGGGACTGTTTGCAAAGGCCTGCAGGGAGAGGATGAGAGGCAATGGTTTGAAATGAGAGAAGAGCAGATTTAGACTAGATATAGGGAACAAGACCAGCACCATGAGGGTAGTGGGACACTAGAACAGGTCCAGAGAAAGGAAGACTCCAGAGGAACCTTANAGCCCTCTGATCATCTTTGTGGCCCTCCTCTGGACCCACTCCAACACTTCCACGTCCTTCCTGTGCTGGGGGCTCATATTGTGGATGCCTCCTCCCTGGGGTTGTTCAAGGCCAGGATAGATGAGGCCTTGAGCATCCAAGTCTGGTTGAGAGGTGTCCCTGCCCATGATGGGAAGGTTGGAGTAGATGGTCCCTGAGGTCCCTTCCAACCTAAGCCATTCTAATGATTCTGTGCTCAGTAGCACCAGCAGCTCTCCTCCCTTCATGGGACAACATGCTGCTCTGAGCCCAGCATCTCCAAATGCCACCACATCCCTGGGCACACTGGCACAGAGCCCTGCCTAGGAGCATCTATGGCACCGGCACACCATTGTGCCAGTAAAATGCCAAGACTGGAAGGAGGTTTTCCCAGCACACTGAGTGATAGAATCATTGAATCCTAGAATAGTTTGGGTGGGGAGGGACCTTAGAGATCATCTAGTTCCAACCTCCCATCCAGTGTGGCTGAACATTTCTGGAAGGGCTCATGCCAGCTATAAAACAGAATCATAGAATGGTGAGGCTGGAAGGGATCTCTGAAGATCATAGAGTCCAAGACCCCTACCAGAGCAGGACCAGCTAAGGCAAATCACACAGCAATGAGTCCAGATGTGTTTTGGAAGTCTCCAGAGAAGGAGACTCCACAGCCTCTCTGAGCAGCCTGCTCCAGGACTAATCACCCTTACAGCAAAGAAGTTTCTCCTCAAGGTGAGGTGCTGAGTACTGCAGCTGGCAGACAGGATTCAGCTGTCCCCCCTGGGCTCAGCTGCACACCCCACACAGCCTAGGGACTGCTCAGGAGCCCCGGGAGGCGCTGGCATCATCCTGGCACCAGGACCTGCCTGCTTGTGCGTCCAGACCAAACGTTGTCCCTAAAGTTTGTGATGCCAGCAGCTCACCTCCTTAAGAGTGGAAATGGATACAGCCAAGATTGTGGCTTAATTGATTGATTAATAACAGAAACTCTAATTGAATCCTCCCAGCTTGTACATAAGACGTCTTAATGTTAGAGCCTAGGGAGTAAGTGCTCAGCATGGCAGTGCGAACTGCAGCACAACCAGTAACACTTTCAATTTAAAAGTCAATCTCATTATACAAGAAGCTGTTTCCCCCATCCCTCTGGAAAGGCAACAGCAATCTCCCATCTTCTCCCTCCCAGAGCCACACTCTTTGCTGGTGTCTGTGGGAGATGCAAATAGAAGGGTTTGGGTTTGGGGTTTTGGGGGGTTTGGTTTTTCATTGGTTCCCACCGCTGAGTTATCTGAGCAGCTCAGTAAATATTCATGAGGCTGCCATTGTAGGAGCTCTGAACACCACAGAAATATGCCCTCCGAGGTGACATGTAATTTGGCACTTCCCACATCGAGAGGCAAAGGATGCAGCCAGAGCAGAAATATCCTAATAATTAGATACCTTGCTACAACCTAATCTTTCCTGTTTCTCATTAAACGCAAGGCACCTCAAACCTTCCCCACATGCAAGGCCCCTGGAACACAGGGCATAGCTTGCAGACACCATCCAGGAGACCAGGCAGCAACTAGGACCAGGAATACTTGGGATTCCTTCCCAAATTGACACTTCATGGTCACAATGCCTCTCTGACTGGGGAAAATAAAAGCACTCCGTGCTGGAACACCTCCAGATCAGAGTGGTTACTTGCATGCCCTTTGGGATTATGGTTGGGCTTGATGGTCTCAGATCTTTTCCAACCTTGATTGTACACAGTGTGCTCCATGTTCTCCCTTCTCCTCAATGGACACTGATCCTGCTCTGCTATGTCACCAAGTGATCCCAAGATGTTCCTGGTTTATGTTTCCTGACACACCTTGAGTTGAAGAGAGTTTGACTTCATGCTCTGGGTTTGATTACTGCAAAGGTTAAAGCCTACTTGCTCCATTCTGGAGCTTTCTAGTCCCCACTGCTTGATGTCTATGAAAAAAAAAAAGCCAGACAGTGTCAGAAATCCAACATTAAAGAGGGAGGATCCTCCCTTTGTGGAGCATTCTCCATGTTTTGCTCCAGTCTATCATTTTATTCTCTAGACTCAACATCTCACAAGACTGGGTCCTCCATGGTAGACACAAGGTAGAATCCCTAAGCCAGCATAAGCCTAATGTCTGTCCTGTTAGATCTACAAGGTCATTCCAGACTCTTCTCTGTCATGATGTCAAGAAACCAGTGGGAAACCAACTTCTAACCTTCTCCTTCTTTCCCATCCATTTCAGTAGCTTCCCTCTACAGAGGATCTGCCACCTTCTAGCCAGCTGTAATGTGATCCATAGAGTCAGAGTCCAGAGTGGAAGGAAATGTTCCTTTTGGCCATTTTATTAAGGAGGTTAATGAACTGTTAAAGTGGATGCTCCCAGACACTCCAACTTGGACGTCTGCCTGGAGGAGATCACTGTGCCTCTGCCAGGAGCTAAGTGCCTGTGAGGCTCCAGCCTTTTGGTGCTGGACATGGCACAAGGCAGATGCTTTGTGTTGGATGCACTTTTCCAACCTACCCAGCATGAGCTCAGGTAGTCAATGGCTCCCCAGGGAGCTGGGCAGACCTGGGCAACAGGACCTGTAGAGGAGCTTTTGGTGCTGGTCACTCTTCTCCCAAGGAAACAGCAACAGGACAAGAGGAAATGGTCTCAAGTTGCACCAGGAAAGGTTCAGATTAGACATGAAGGACATTTACTTCCCCAAAAAGATTGTCAAGGCCTGGCCCAGGCTGCCCAGAGCAGTGGTGGAGTCTCCATTCCTGGAGGGGCTTCAAAACCGTGGAGATGTAGTGCTGAGGGCCATGGTTTAGTGGTGCCCTGGCAGTGCTGGGTTAAGGGGTGGATTTGATGACCTTAAAGGTCTTTTCAAATCCAAAGGATTCTGTGATTTTATGATTCTATTGAGGAGGGTACCTCAGAGGTCCTCCCAGTACTGCAGCAAGAGCTTGGCCATGAGACATGCAGAGAATCATAGAATCATAGAATGGTAAGGTTGGAAGGGACCTCAAGGATCATCTAGTTCCAACCCCCTGCCATAGGCAGGGACACCTCCCACTAGTACAGGTCACTCAAGGCCTCGTCCAACCTGGCCTTGAACACCTCCAGGGAGGGAGCAGCCACAACCTCCCTGGGCAAGACCTTGTAAATAGTCCCTCTCCAGCCTTCCTGAATGGCTGAGGGCTTCTGACCCAGAACCTCTCAGATGCCCTCCTGGCCTAACACTGTCTCCCACCATGCAGAGCAGACGTGCAGGGCATTGCTGCACATCTGGACACTGATCTCTGAGCAAGGCAGGAGGGTATCTATGTGGAGATAAACTCCCATCATGACCTTGCCTTGTCCTCCACGGATGTGTGGGCGCCGGTGGGTGCTCAGCTGTGGAGTAGAAGGCAAACACATCCTGATGGTGCCACGTGGTGATGAGGTGGCCCCAGAGGATGCTAGATTGAATCCCATCTTGCAGCAGCTCCTCTAACATCCCTTTTATAGATCCACCAGCCACGAGATGCCCTCCCTGCTGCTTGTCCTCTTCCCTTTAGCTACACCATCATTGGCACCTGAGTGTCACTCCTGCTGCAATCTGACCGATATCTGTTTCCCGCTCTGATTCCCACCTGTCAGGGCACCTCTTTCCCCACCAGCAGCACGGGAAGCAAATGACCTTCAGCCAGTGGATGGCTGTAGCCTTAAGACAACACAATTAACAGTGTTTTATTGCCTAACACCCTGTGTCAGGAGCCTGCCTCTGTTTTTGTTCCAGTCTTCTATCGTTTGCAGAAACGCCTGCAACCGTGACAGCTCAAAGCGCCCCTGCACTCCTGCTCCCAGGTAATCAATAGAAGGCCTCAAGGTATCTCACACTTCTGTCAAATGTGGGATTCTTACCATGAAAGCCTTTCCAAGACTTCTGTGTGTGTATGTGTGATTGCAAGGTCCCCCCTCCCAGCCCTCCCTCTCCAGCAGCTATCAAGGACACGGGGCGGCAGCAGAACAAAGGAGCTGGGCCACCAGCAGAAGGTTCTTGGATGTTTCATGGATGCCTAGAAAAGTTTGGGTTGGAAGGGACCTCAAAGCTCATCCAGTTCCAACCCCTTTGCCATGGGCAGAGACAACTCCTTACTAGCCCAGGTTGCTTGTCCAACCTGGCCTTGAACACCTAACCCTAACCCACAACCTCCCTGCATAACCTGCTCTAGTGATTCCCTACCCTCAGTCTAAAGAATTTCTTCCTAATCTCCAGTCTAAATTTACCCCAAAGAGTAGATTTAAAGTAGAAGAGTAAAATATTCCCAAGGGGGAAGAAATCACAGCCTGTGTCCTTCTCTGGGATGGGATGGGGTGAGATGAGATGGTCTGGGGACAGGACAGACTCATAGGCAGGTGGGACATGAGGCTTGTGGGATCTTCACCAGCCTGAGCCAGGCTGAAATCTAATGGTTTGCAGTAGTAGAGACACTTCTCTTTTCCTCAAAGCCTGAGCTGTGGTTCTGGTTTTAGCTGTCTCCTGGGGTTTGTGGAGGAATCCATGTGAGTTAGAGCCCAGCAGTAATTCACCTGATTTACAGAGGAGGTGTCCAGAGGAGCTGTGCCCAGAGGAGCAGCTTTCCAGGGCGAAATTCTCCTTTCTTTGGGTACAAAAACTGTCTTTCCACTTCAGAATATTACTGTAGGTAAAAATCAAGCAGCTGTGTGTTCTGCACTCTCACAATACTTGTTTTTTTTTTCCTCAGATGAAGAAGACTTTCCTCTGTTACACAAATTCATAGAATCATAAAACCATGAGGTTAGAAGAGACCTTTGAAATCATCAGGTCCAACATCTCACCTAGAAACACCACTGCCACTAAAGCTCAGCACCGCATTCATTTGTGTTTTAAACACCTCCAGGGATGGTGATTCCACCACCTCCCTGGGCAGTCTGTTCCAGTGCCTGAGAAGTCTTTCTGGGAAGAAATTGTTCCTAGAAATAGAATCATAGAATCATAGAATGGTAAGGTTGGAAAGGACCTCAAAGATAATATAGTTCCAACCCCCTGCCATAGGCAGGGACACCTCCCACTAGCACAGGTCACTCAAGGCCTCGTCCAACCTGGCATTCAACATCTCCAGGGAGGTTGTGGAGCACAGAAGCACAGAATGTGATCTTGATCACATTCTGTGCTTCTGTGCTCCACAACCTCCCTGGGCAACCTCTTCCAGTGTCTCACCATCCTCACTGCAAAGAATTTCCTCCTAACATCCAGCTTCAATCTCCCCTCTGCCAGTTCAAACCCATTGCCCCTTGTCCTGGTATTGCAAGACCTTGTAAATAGTCCCTTCCCAGCCCCCCTCTAGGCCCCCTTCAGATACTGGAAGGCTACTGTAAGGTCTCCTGGAAGCCTTCTCTTCTCCAGGCTGCAGAGCCCCAACTCTCTCAGCCTGTCCT
>WBNM01037792.1:10027-25427 GCA_013399055.1 Ramphastos sulfuratus | reverse complement strand
CATGGTAGCACTAGCTGGGCATGGGCTCCATGGTGGCACCAGCTGGGTATGGGCTCCATGGTGGCACCAGCTGGGTATGGGCTCCATGGTGGCACCAGCCAGGCACAGACTTCACGATGTCACTGGCCAAAGCCATCACTCTCGGTCGGAGAATCCTGACACAAACAGCACGAGAGAAGAAAAAAAAAAAAGAAAACCCAACAAAAAAAACAAATAGGGAGGGAAATGAACAAATTATCCTGATAATTGGTTTAAAAAATGCATCAAAGAAAAATGATATCCAATAATACTGCTGCTTGCTTAATGAATGTGCCTGTAATAAAATCAGGCTGTTTGGGCCGCGGTTAGCCCTGCACTTCTCATCCCCCAGNGCAAGCAACAGTGAGAGATTGCAGGTCAGGCAGGGTCTGTTTCAGTAAACAACAACAAAAAAAAAAAATTTAAAAAAAAAAAATGGAACATCTGTGATGATTTAATTTACATGTTAATAACAAACAGGCCTCCAGAAACCGAGGAATAAATGCCTTTTATTGCCGGCGTATCTTTTGCACTGCAGCTTGAATGAAAACTCTGGTAATTAATTGTTTTAAGCGATTCTATTAAAAAGTGTCTGGAAGTGCTGTGTGCCGAATGTTTATGTGGGCAGGCAGGCGAGAGGAATACAGACGAGGAAGCAGGCTGCTAATTATCTGCCTTCTTAAAATTCACTCCTGCCTCCCGAAGAACGTGGGACGCTCGGCAGAGAGGAATCGGCGGGGCTGGAAGGGACCGCAAGGAGCAGGAGGTTCCGACCTCTGCCCCTGCCCAGCTGTGGGCAGCGACACCTTGTGCTAGGTCAGGATGCTCAGAGAATAGCCTGGAGCTGTGACTGGGTGGGTTTAGGCTGGGCTGGAATGAAGCTGTGCCAGGGGAAGTTTAGGCTGGAGGTGAGGAGAAAGTTCTTCACCGAGAGAGTCATTCCCCACTGGAATGGGCTGCCCAGGGAGGTGGTGGAGTCACTGTCCCTGGAGGTGTTCAAGGCACGTTTGGATGTGTTACTTGGTGCCGTGGTCTAGTCTCGAGGTCTGTGGTAATGGGTTGGACTTGATGATCTTTGAGGTCTCTTCCAATCTTGCTTATACTGTGATATTGTGAAGTGTTGGAGTGAGTCCAGAAGAGGCCACCAAGATGCTCAGAGGGCTGCAGCAGCAGGTCCTGAGGGGCTTTGTCAACCTGTGTGCTTCTGGGATTCTGTGAAATATCTGAGGGGTGGGTGTCAAGAGGAAGGGGACAGGCTCTTTTCAGTGGCTCCCAGTAATAGGACAAGCATGGCCAGCAGGGCAAGGGAGGGGATTCTCCCCCCTTTAATCTGCTCTCCTCAGACCCCACCTGGAGTCCTGTCTGCAGTTCTGGAGCCTCCAGCACAGGAAGGACATGGAACTGTTGGAGNTGGCAGAGGGGAGATTGAAACTGGATGTTAGGAGGGAAGTTCTTTGCAGTGAGGGTGGTGAGACACTGGCACAGGTTGCCCAGGGAGGTGTTGAAGGCCAGGTCAGATGAGGCCTTGAGTGACCTGTTCTAGTGGGAGGTGTCCCTGCCTATGGCAGGGGATTGGAACTGTCTGAGCTTTGAGGTCCCTTCCAAGCTAAACAACTCTATGATTCATTCTGTGTTTCAATGGTTTAAGGGTGGACTTTGTAGAGTAGGGATAAGAGTTGGACTTGGTGATCCTGAGGGGCTTTTCCAACCAGAATGTTTTTGTGATTCTGTGATCCAGCCTGGCCTTAAAAACTTCCAGGGATGGAGTTTCCACCACCTCTTTGGGCAACCTGATCCAGTGTCTCAGCACCTTCATGGTGACAAACTTCTTCCTGACATCTAATGTAAATCTGCCCTCCTTCAGCTTTGGTCCATCCCCCCCAGTCCTATCACTACCTGACAGCCTAAAAAGTCCCTCCCCGGTTTTCTTGTAGCCTCCATTAAGATATTGAGAGGTCACAATAAGGTCACCTGGGAGCCTTCTCCTCTCCAGACTGAAGAGCCCCAACTCCCTCAGTCTCTCCTCATAGCAGAGCAGCTCCAGCCCTCTGCTCATCCTCGTGGCCCTTCTCTGGACACCTTCCAGCACATCCACATCCCTCTTGTAATAGAGGCTCCAGAACTGGATGCAGTACCCCAGGTGGGGTCTCACCAGTGTGGAGTAGAGGGGGAGAATCACCTCCCTCAAACTGTGAGGTCATGCCTGTGGATCAGACACAAACCTCCCAGTTCCTTTTCTCCCTCTCCAAGCACCCTCACAGGGTGGAGGAGCCACCTCAGAGGCTGTATCCCTGCATTTACAGCTTTCCATGTGTTGTCTGCAGGTGTGGTGACAGACTCCATCCCACCACCATAGGGTGGATAGGTCCAGTAAGTCCACATGTCCCTGTCTGCTCTGGCAAATGCTGCCTGCAAGGCTGTTACTGGCTTTGGCTTCTAGAAATGTCCCCCTGAAGAAAGCAGCTGCTGCCCAGGCTGGCTGCAGGAGGAGGATCAGAGACTGGCTGCAGGCTATGGCAGGAGCTCCTTCCNGCATTGTTGCCACCCTGACCCATTCCTGGTGTAGAGCATCCAGCACCACAATATAGGCAACCTGGCATTGTTGCCACCCTGACACAGCTCTGGGGTGGAGCATCCAGCACCACAACCTGGGCACCTTGGCATTGTTGCCACCCTGACCCATTCCTGGTGTAGAGCATCCAGCACCACAATATAGGCAACCTGGCATTGTTGCCACCCTGACACAGCTCTGGGGTGGAGCATCCAGCACCACAACCTGGGCACCTTGGCATTGTTGCCACCCTGACCCATTCCTGGTGTAGAGCATCCAGCACCACAATATAGGCAACCTGGCATTGTTGCCACCCTGACACAGCTCTGGGGTGGAGCATCCAGCACCACAACCTGGGCACCTTGGCATTGTTGCCACCCTGACCCATTCCTGGTGTAGAGCATCCAGCACCACAATATAGGCAACCTGGCATTGTTGCCACCCTGACCTAGCCCTGGTGTGGAGCACCCAGCATCACAACCTGGGCACTCTGGCATTGCTGCCACCCTGACCCAGCCCTCATGTGGAGCATCCAGCACCACAGCCTGGGCACCTTGGCGTTGCTGCCACCCTTACCCAGGCTGTAGGTGGGCAGCAGGGAGGGCTGGGGGCTGCAGTGGATGCACAGGGCTGAGGCTGATGTGTGGGTTATTTATAGAGGGTGGCAGGAGGACAATTCCTCCAAACTAAAAATTACTCCTAAACCACAGCATAAATTTCAGCTGACAGCAGCCAGGCAGTGGGGAAATGGGGAGGAAGCAGAGCAGGCTGCAGCACTTCTGCTGCTGTTGGCTATTAAAAGACAGGGCGAAGGGAGACAGGAAAAAAAAACCTATCTGTGAGGTGTGGAGTTACACATTTCCTGGAATTAGCACAGTCACAGCTCTACTGGGGTGCCAGAGAGCTCCCCACAGGCACCACCAGAGGCTGCAGGCTAAAGGGTCCTAATGAGGGGGGAAAGCCTTTTCTTTGCCTCCCTCCCTCCCTGCCTTTCAGGTCGGGATTGTTGGGGGCTGAGAGCTGCCCCTCTTCCCGGGGCTGTGTGGCATTCAGGGAGCAGCACAGCAAAGAATATCCCCCCCCCCCGCCCCTCCCCTTTGTGCTACACATGAAAAGCTCCTTTTCCTCCCTGGCAGCTGAATGCCATCAGACAAGGTCCTCCAGTGAGTGCAGGGTTTGGGCAATCCCTGCCATCACCAGCTACCCCCCATTGCCAGCTCCCCCCCTGTGCAGGATGGCATTGAAAATAATCACGGAGGAGATCTTCAGCTCCATTGCAAAAGCATTTGAGAGTGTTTGGGAGGGTCCTCTGTGGGATGGAGATGCCTTCCCTCCTCCCTCCTCCTCCTCCTCCTCTCTTCCTGGTGTGGGGTTGTTCTCTGCTCAGCTCCACCACGTTTGTTCCCCAGGTGCTGAGGTTGCTTTTCCCAACGACACCAGGAAGAAATTCTTTTCAGTGAGGGTGGTGAGACACTGGAGGGCTGACCAGGGAGGTTGTGAATGTTCCCTCCTTGAAGATGTTCAATGCAGAGTGGCTGAAAACTGCCTGGCAGAAAAGGACCTGGGGATGCTGGCTGACAGCAGCTCTATATGAAACAGCAGTGTGCCCAGGTGGCCAAAAAAGCCACCAGCAGCCTGGCCTGGATCAGCAAAAGTGCAGCCAGCAGGAGTAGGCAAATGGTTGTGCTCCTGTAGTTAGCACTGATGAGGCCACATCATGAATCCTGGGTTCAGTTTGGGGTCTCTCACTCCAAAAAAGGGCATTGAGGGGCTGGAGTGTATCCAGAGAAACACAGCAAAGCTGGGGAAGGGTCTGGAGAACACAGCTGGTGAGGAGCAGCTGAAGGAACTGGAGGTGTTCAGCCTGGAGAAAAGGAGGCTGAGGGGAGACCTCAGTGCTGCTACAGCTCCCTGAAAGGAGGTTGGAGCCAGGTGTGGATTGATCTCTTCTCCCTAGTATCAGGTGATAGAAGGAGAGGAAATGGCCTGAAACTGTGCCAGGGGAGGGTTAGGTTGGAGATGAGGAAAAATTTCTTTGCTGCAAGAGTGGTCAGGGGTTGGAACAGGCTGCCCAGGGAGGTGGTGGAGTCCCCATCCCTGGAGGTGGGCAAGAAATGTGCGGACATGGAGGTGGTGGAGTCCCCCACCCTGGCTGTGTTTAAGGGTGGTTTGGATGTGGTGCTCAGGGCTATGGTTTCAGGTGAATCTTATAGAGTAGGGTTCTAGGTTGGACATGGTGATCCTGAGGGGCTTTGCCAGCCTGGATGCTGCTGTGGTTCTGTGTGCCATGGCACTTTGGGACTCAGTTTAGTGGGCACAGTGGTGTGAGGCTGACAGTTGGACTTGATGATGGAACAGGTTGCCCAGGGAGGTTGTGGATGCCAGGTTGGATGAGGCCTTGAGTGACCTGTTCAGGGACACCTGTAGGAGGTATCCCTGCCTATGGCAGGGGGTTGGAGCTAGATGATCTTTGAGTTCCCTTCCAACCTTACCATTCTATGATTCTATGATCTTTGGAGGTCTTTCCCAGTCGAAACAATTCCACGGCTCCTAAAACCAAACCTCCCTCCCTCTGGCCCAGTGGTGGGACCCATTTGGAACACCAGGAAAGGGTGAATTGCCACCCCGCCTCCACCAGCCAGTAGTTAGTTCAGTGGAGTTTGTTTGCTCTCTTTAGCACAATTAAAATCCCAAGGAGAAGCCTCCTATAAATCAAAGTTCTTACAAAGTGAGCCGAGGCAGGCGCGCGGAGCGGTGCCTCCGCACAGCGTGTGCCACTGAAAAATATGCAACCCCCTTTGGCAACACAAGCAGAAATAAGCAATTTAGGATCTTAAAAGATAAAAGATAATAAAAGTAATTAAGATAATTAACCACCCTGAAGAGAGAAGAATTTACTGCTGTAAATTTTGCACTTAGTTTTCGACGGCGAGAGCGCAGCTGCCACTCCACTTAATATACAGCACATCAAGGCTGCCTCTGCCCGCCGGGGTGGGGAGAAGGGAGAGGGGCTCCTGGCAGTCAGGGATGGTGGTGGCCACACCACATCAGGGGCTGGAAGGTCTTGGGCAAGATCTGAGCTGCCAGGACTGCAGGTCACCCACCTCCTGCATGGAATGAGGACAGCTCGGTGTGATGGAAGGGCAGCCAAGCATCCAGGGTGGGGTGGGATGGGAAGAGACAGGAGAAGAAAGGATGAGACAGGGTGGGACAGAGTGGGATGGGACAGGAGAAGACAGGCACCCGGTGACAAAGCACAGCCCTGTGAGGAGAGGCTGAGGGAGCTGGAGGTGTGCAGCCTGCAGAAGAGGAGGATCAGGGCAGACCTCATTGCTCTCTACAACTACCTAAAAGGAGTTTGTAGCCAGGTGGGGTTGGGTTCTTCTGCCAGGCAACCAGAGACAGATCAAGAGGGCACAGCCTCAAACTGTGCCAGAGCAGGTTCAGGCTGGATGTTAGGAAGAAGTTCTACACAGCAAGAGTGATTGGCTTTGGAATGGGCTGCCTGGGGAGGTGGTGGAGTCCCTATCCCTGGAAGTGTTTAAGAGGAGGCTGCATGAGGCACTTAGTGCCATGGCTTAGTTCATTAGAAGGGTTAGGTGATAGGTTGGACTCGATGGTCTTGAAGATCTTTTCCAACCTGGTTAATGCTGTGATGCTGTGGAGGTACCCAGGCCATGGTGCCACTGACACTGAGGGATGCAGTCAGCCCCTTGTGCCACTCTGCTGGGACCATCTTGAGGGACATGACATTGGGAAGGGGCCCTGCTGGATCCTCTCCCTGTTGTCTTCATGGAGTGAGGCAAGAGCCTGGGCAGTGGGGGAGGGAGCTGAGGAGATGGCATTTGTATTGTCCTCAGGAGATGCCCATGCATCTCCCTCACCTGCCCTGGCTGGGGGTGTGGGTTGGATGCTATCTATGAGAGTTGGGGCTCTGCGGCCTGGAGAAGAGAAGGCTTCCAGGAGACCTTGGAGTGACCTTCCAGTATCTGAAGTGAGTCTACAGGAGGGCTGGAGAGAGACTGTTTACAAGGTCTTGTAATGACAGGACAAGGAGCAATGGGTTTAAACTGGCAGAGGGGAGATTGAAACTGGATGTTAGGAAGAATGAGCTGCCCGGGGAGGTGGTGGAGTCACCACTCCTGGAGGTGTTTAAAAGGAGGCTGGATGAGATACTTAGTGCCATGGGTTACTTAATTAGAAGGATTAGGTGATTAATTGGACTGGATGATCTTAGAGGTCTTTTCCAACCTGGTTTATTCTGTGAATGGGAAGGGACAGGATGAGATGGGAAAAGACAGAGACAGGATGAGACAGGATGGGGCATTGCTGCTCAGCTCTCAGACAGATCCTGCTTGGCCCCAGCTCAGGCTGGGGTGAGTCAGTTGCTCACACAGGACCAGGACCAGCCAAGTCTCCTTTTCCCACCAGCCCCTTGCCAGCTTTCCAGTCGAGCCTCTTGTCTCCTGCTGGCTGTCACACTTCAGACACAGCACCTGTGAGCTCCCCAAAGGAACCAGAAAGCTCCTCAAAATCCTCTGCTGCATTGGAAGCCTGGCTGCTGCTGCTCTGCTTTAGTGAGCACACATCATGCTCCTGCTCCTGCTCCTGCCATAGTGTTCCCTCTTCTCCCCACCCGCCTGCATCCATCTGTTGTGACCCAGCTCTGCTAACAAGCTTTCTGGGACAAGCAGTGTCTGCAGCTCCATGTTAAGTAGTCCCCAGCACAGAGGGAGCACAGCCTCAGCTTGGAGCTCTGGCAGCACCAAAACACAAACCCTCCTCTTCTTCCTCAGCTGTCCCCAGCCTTTCCCTCAGCCCAGCTTTGCCCTGGCAGATGCTGCACAAAAGGGGTCAGGAGAATCATCCTGCCCAAGCACACAAGGTACACTGCAGGCCAGCACCACCTTGGCTCTTTTTGGTCTCTTTGCAAGGAAATTCTTTCACTGCACAAACATCAGCAGCTTCATGCTCCCCACTGACACCAGCCCTTGGCAGAGGCAGTTTCTCTGCAGAGTTAGCCAACTGACTCTCCAGCTGAGCTCTTCTTCCAAGGAACAAGCAATAGGACAAGAGGAAATGGCCTCAAGTTGCATGAAGGGAGGTTTAGGTTGGACATGAGGAACAATTTCTTAGCCAAAAGTGTTGTCAAGGTCTGGCCCAGGCTGCCCAGGGCAATGCTGGAGTCCCCATGCCTGGAGGGGTTCCAAAGTCATCGAGATGTAGTGCTGAGGGCCATGGTTTGGTGGCAACCTGGCAGTGCTGGGTTACAGTTAGACTCGATGATCTGAAAGGTCTCTTCCAACCAAAATGGTTTTATGATTCTGTGATTAATGTGACAGAAAAACAACCCAGGTGGGAGCTGCCTTGGTTCATCAGCAGGCAGAGAACCAGCAAGCTGAGTGCCAAGCATCTGTGAGATGCAGAGGCCTGCGGTGAGGAGCGAGGGCAGGCTGGTGGTGGGAGCACATCCCCTGCCCGCTGCGGTGTCAGCCCTTCCTGGGGGGGCTGCTTCTGCAGACACACAGCTGGCATCAGGGCCCACCAGCAACCTTCAGCCGTTGGGGTGCTTCAGTGCCCACCAGCCTCAAGCTCTTCCAGAGAAACCACATCCTGAGAGCACCATCCCCACAGGCAGGCAAGGAGCCCAGCACAGCTATTGAGAAACAAAAGGAGAGCCTGACCAACATATTTTGTTGGCCAAGGGGAAGTGCTTTGATACTAAGCCCTCCATTTCCTCCATGGATTGAGGAACAAAAAGATAAGCATGCCCTTCTTGCTCTCTGGTGATCCTTTTAGCAGTTCAGATTTTTTAAAAAAGCCATATTTTGAATTATTTTAATTTTCCTTCACNTCTTTGAGGTCCCTTCCAACCTTACCATTCTATGATTCTATGATTCTATAAGACAGACACAGAGAGGATGACTTAGCCCACGAGCAGAGGAATGGCCTGGTTCTGGAAGAGGGAGGGCTGCAGCTGAAAGCATTCCCTGGGCACATGAGGAGGCTCTGAGAAGCAGAAGACCAAACATCACTTGTGTTGGTGACAGGGAGTGGCCTCACAACTGCATCAGCCCAATGAAGCCCTCCTGCCATGAATCCAGTCTCCCTCTGCCCCTCCAAAACCAGACAGCATGTGCAGTGACCCCAAAATCACCAACTCTTCAGCCTTTTCCACACTCTCCATCCTGTACAGTGCCAGGCTCACAGCTCCTCCAGGGCCATCAGCACAGCCACCCAAAGCCTGTGATTACTCTTCACATCCCTCACTGCCCTTAGCTCCATATGGATTTTCACCTCCTGGGATTCATGCCTGAGGAGCTAAGCCATGGTTGCACATTCCTCCTTTGTTGCCCATCTTTGTCTCCCTTCTCTTTTAGGACATTCCCTCATTGGGAAGCCCTCTCTCAGCCAAGCTGGCCAGATAGAGCTGGCCCCAGCAGAGCTGCCTGCTCCTCACATGTGGGCAAGGGCTGGATCAGGAAGAGTTCAGGAGAGAGTTGGAAGCAATTATGAGTTTATTGAAACCAGTCTGCCCAGTGAGAGCAGATAGGGAAGGGGGGGAGTGACACTGAGCTATGGGGAGAGGAAGATCCAGGAGGATTTAGCTCAATTTTCTAATGAAATGCAATTTGTGTGGTGGTGCTGTCCATGCCTGGCTGTGCCTGCCTGCGTGTCTGCTGCAATAACTTCCTAATCTCCCAGCAGATTTCAACCAAAGCTGACAGAAGTGTGGGGACAATGACATTCCTCCATGCTCCATGACAAAGGGCCTCCTGGCTGGGGAAAGCTGTCCTGTCCCTGTCCAGGGCTGGGGCAGGCTGCAAGCAGGACTTTCCCATCCCTCTGTAGAGGGGGACAGGCACAGGAAAAGGTTCTCCAAACCACCCCAAGCGTGGCAAAGCTCTGACAGAGCTCACAAATGATGGGGAGAGACAAACTGGTAAGAAACTCAGTCTGGTTCCTACAGTCATTGTGGGGCTGTGGGACATAGAATGATAGAATCAAGCAGGCTGGAAGAGACCTCCAAGCTCATCCAGCCCAACCTATCACCCAGCCCTAGCCAATCAACTACACCATGGCACTAAATGCCCCATCCAGGCACCTCCAGGAACCTCCAGGGATGGTGACTCCAGCACCTCCCTGGGCAGCCCATTCCAATGCCAATCACTCTCTCTGGGAAGAACTTCCTCCTAACTTGCCAGCACCATGTGCCACCCAGCCTTGGCACACCACTTCTGGTTTTCCTCATTCTGTGCAAGGCAAGGTCAGCAAAGTCTTTCCCATGGCAGTGTGAGCAGGAGCAGGGGCCTGGAGGGAAAGGAAACCCATGGGGAGGGGGATTGCAGCAGAGCTCGTGGCAAGTTCTGCCTGGTGAAGCATGGCAAAGTCCCCAGTGCCACCACACAGCTGGAGCTGGGTGAACACATTGTATATAGGGATCTGGGGGATGCTGATGTGCAAATGGGGAGCATCCAAGCCCACCACAGCTCAGCCCAGCCCTGCTGGGAGTCACCCATCTGGGAACAACTCTGCAAACGTGCAGGGAACTTTTCTCTGCCAGAAGAAACCAAAGCCACAGGTCTCCCCCTCCTCATCTGCCACCAGTTAACACCATTTATTGCATTGTAAACCTTGGGAACGTGTTTGGGAGAGCCCTTGGCCAGCAGCCTCCATGGCTAGGGACCAAACCCACCAGGCTTCCAAACCCAGGGCAGGTAGAGCACTGGAGCCCAGGTCCTGAGCAACAGCAGCTGGAGCTCAGTTTCTGTTTGGTGCACAGCCTGTGGTGGAGGGAAGTGAGGGGATGATGCAAGAGACCCTTTTTGGCTCCTCTATGTGGTTCTGCACAAGCTGCAAAAGCCACCAGGGGAAGAGGCCTCTTTGTTAATAACATCTCAAGCTCTCCATCCACTCCTTTCCTTTTCCTCTTGTGTCTATTTTAGTGAGTAGGGTCTGCCTGTGGTGAAGAGGATGTGGCAAGAGTAAGCACCTGGTGCCCCCAGCATCCCCCTCATGACCCAGCAAACATCCACTACAGCTCCAGAGCCTCCTGCAGCCCCAGCAGACANCACCAACTTTGAGTGACTACCTCGCAAAGAAGCAGGACCTGGCTGTGAAGTGCCTGCTGCCTGCTAAAGGAGCACTTCCAAAACTGGGATGTTTTGGTTTTTTTTTTTCCCCAAAAGAGGAAAGCCTGTAAGTGCCTCTTGTTTTATAATGCAACCCAAAAATAGCCAAACTTTAAGTATCAAATTTGGGGTGGCTGTTAGGTGGCAGGAGGTCATTCCTCAGGAGCAGCGGCATGCCCGATTCAGCTCCTCTGCCTCGTGCACAGGCTGCCCACAGACACTTGGCAGCGCTTGGTTGTGTCATGGCACCATACCACCACCCAGAACACTTCACTTGGGTGAGATGGTCAAACTCTCAGGTGGGAGCCTTCACCCCAGTGTGAAGGAACAATGGACCTCGGTCTCCGAGTTCCTCCTACTTAGATGTTGAAACAGGCTGCCCAGAGAGGTGGTGGAGTCCCCATCCCTGGAGAGGTTGCAGAAAGCTGTGGACACAGCACTTTGGGGCATAGTTTGATGGCCATGGTGGAGTTGAGTTGATGGTTGGACTTAGAGGGCTTTTCCAGTCCCAACAATTCTGTGGCTCTGCTCTACCACTTGTGCTCTGGGGCTCACCATGCTGGGCATCTTCCCTTCCATTTCGCCTCTCCCTCCAGCAGAGAGTGAGAATCCTTCAAGTACTCCTGAAAATGCAAATGAGGCCACATCTTTGCTAATTGTCTCCTCATCCACGCTGCTCTTGTGGAACACAGAAAGTGTTGGGGTCTGTCAGCTCTCATAAAACACTCCTCATCAGTTTGGGGCTGATGAAGAAGGGTGAATGTCTGTTTTGTGCACACAAGCAATTTCTGCAGCTCGGGAGCCTCCTCCTCTCTTTGAAAAATCCAACCTTCAAGTACTCTCCTCATCACCATCAAACCCTGCTCTAACTGTCCAGTGTTCAGCAGAAGAAGCTCTTAGGAGCTGGGGCCAACTTTCATTTAATTACTAAGATGCAGAGTGGTGGTGAACAGTGCTCATGACACATCCCCCACCCAGTGCTGCCCATGCCAGGTCCTCTGCCATGGCCAGTGCTGCCCCGTGCCCACCCAGGACCCCTCTGCTCAGAGAGGGGACACCTCAGAGTGGGACAGCCCTTTCTCAAAGGCACCTGCAGGCCCTCAGTACCCAAGCCCCATGTTCAGAATGACCTTGCTGTTGTTGAACATTGCTGGTGTTTACATCTGTGTGAGCCAAATCAGTTTTTTACCCTGGTTTGAGCTTTTGCATCACTTTGGTGGTTTGCAAAAGCATCTGAAGAGCTAAAAAGTGGAATCAGGTTGTGGGTTCCTGGGTGCTGGCTGAGCTCAGCAACCACATGGAGCTACAAAACATGGAGCTATGGAGCATGGAGCTACAAACCATGGAGCTGGACACCACGGAAATGTGGAGCATGGAAGCCAATCTGCATGTCCCCAGAGCAAGGATGAAGCAGAGCAGCCCTGGAGCAAACATCTGCTTTCAGTGACCCTCTGTAAATCTTTGAGCTGCAGTTCCAGCATTGGAGCTGCTTATGGAGAAACCTGAGAGGGAGGAGTTAAGCACACAGGGGAGAAAATAAAACACAGCAGAAAAATCAGTTTATTTCATTATGGAGTGACAAACATATTCTGAAATGAAATCCAGAAGTGTTGCCAATGAGCCTTTGATTGCTGGTGCACAAAAGTCCCTCGGCCTGGTGCTGAGGAGTGGGGAGGAGGAGAAGAAGGAGAATAAGGAGGAGGAGGAGAAGGAGGAGGCAAAGGAGGAGGTGGAGGAGAAGGAGGTGGAGGAGGAGGAGGAGAAGGAGGAGGAGAAGAAGGAGGAGGAGAAGAAGAAGGAGGAGGAGGAGGGCAGCACTGCTGAGGCCCTTCTCAGCTGCATTCCAAGGGGCTTTCTGAAAAGAATGAAGTGCTGAGCGTTTGCCAAAGAAAGGAGGGGGGCAAAGGTTGCTATTTAGCCCAGCAAAGTAGCCAACATTATGTCTATTGATGGGAAGGAAGCTGAAGAATTGTGGGAAGGGAGAAAGTTACTTCAGCTGCCAATCAAAGCACCCAAATTTCCATCGGCTGCCAATCATAATTAAAAGGAATGTGGCAGTTCAGGAAGGTCGAGCAGTGAGGATCTCCTTGAACAAACAGCCAGGCCCAGCTGAAAGCCACCCCAAAGGCTGCAGGTAGTGAACCCACCAATGTCTACTCCAGCAACTGCTGCTGGGCACCCACAGACACTGCCAGCAGGTATTGGCCCCAAGCCCCAACAGTTTATTCTCTTTGTAGGAGCACAGCCTGGGTGCTGCTGAACAACTCAGGCCTGGGAGCTGTGCTGCATGCAGCCAGCCACTGCCCCATTGGCATTCCGATGGGAATAGGGGTTGGGGGAGTAGTAGGGGTGGTGAACATCACTCAGACACACTGTTTCTCAGCCAGGATGCTGCTCGGTACCCAGTGACAGCAGAGGAATTGTTTTCTTCAGCCAGCCAAGCAGTTCTGCCCTGGTCTGCTCTCACACACCCAGCAGTAAGTGCTGCTGGGGTTTAGATATTCCTTCCAGCATAGAATCAGAGAATTGTTTTGACTGGGAAAAACCTCCAAGATCAAGTCCAACCATCAACCCAAGACCATCATGGCCATTAAACCATGTCCCAAAGTGCCACAGCCACACACTTCTTTTTATTATTATTATTGTTGTTGTTGTTGTTGTCGTCATCATCGTTGTTGTTGTGATGATGATGATGATGATGATGATGATGATGAGGAGGAGGAGGAGGAGGAGGAGGAGGAGGAGGAGGAGAAGGATGTTATTCACAGAGAGATTGATTTGCCATTGGAATGGGCTACCCAGGGAGGTGATGGAGTCGCTGTCACAGGAGATCATAAAATCATAGAGTCATAGAATGGTTTACGTTGGAAGTGACCTCAAAGATCATTTAGTTCCAACCCCCCCACCATAGGCAGGGACACCTCCCACTAGAACAGGTCAAGAAAAGCCTGGATGGGGCACTTAGTGCCATGGTCTAGTTGATTGGACAGGTCTGGGTGATAGGTTGGACTGGATGAGCTTGGAGGTCTCTTCCAACCTGCTTGATTCTATGATTCTTGAACACCTCCAGGGATGGTGACTCCACCACCTCCCTGAGCAGCCTGTTCCAATCCCTGACCACTCTGGCAGCAAAGATAATTTCCCCAATCTCCAGCCAAAACTTCTCCTGGCACAATTTCAGGCCATTTCCTCTCATTCCATGACCTGATACTAGGGGGGGAAAGCCCAACCCCCACCTGAGTCCAACCTCCTTTGCAGGTTGGCGTTGCAGAGAGCAATGAAGTCTGTGCAGCAGGCAGCTGCAGTGCAAGCGCCACCGGACAGGCTGTGGCTGGGCTGAGCGGGACGGCAGAGTGCGAGCGGCCAGCGCCGCGCCCTGAGAGGCGACCCAGCGCTTGTCTAACACCGTGACAACAATTCCCTGTGCCTGCGGACAGCACCGGCAGGCAGCTCACATATAGACAGTGACATCCACCACTGCCAGGACAGCTCCTTCCTTCCCTTCTTTTTCCCGTGGGCTCTCTCAGCCTCCACATCCCCTGAGGTGAAATTCATCCCTGGACTTGACTTCTGCTGCTGCGGTGTGCTGGGTTTAGCCAGCAAGAGCCTGCTGAGCCCCGTGTCTGCCCGCAGGCAGGTGCGTGGGGGTGCACTGGGTCTTCCCCAAGCCGCCGGAGCCCTTGGCACGTCGCTGGTAATGCAATGTGACTTGCAGCCCCGCGCTGCCTGCTGCAACATGCTCCCCTTCAGCCTGGCACAGGCGCCTGAGGTTTCACTCCACACCTTCAGAGTTTTTTTTTGTTGTTGTTGTTGTTGTTGTTCTCCAAGTGCTTAAAAATTAGAGGTTTCATCCCTCTGCAGAGATGGGGCTGTAAGAGGCAGCAATGAAACCTCCAACCCGTCTGCAACAGATGCGGCTGTGAGCTTGATTGAGCACACACACTGCACAGTAACTTCCTCTGCCACCATATTCATCCCCACAGCCTGGCACTGCCACCACAACACTTAAAATAAACCCAAGCCAACAAAATGTATTTTATGCCCATCCCTGCCTTCAGCTGCGTGGGTTTCTATGTGGAGGCACCCGACAGAAATCTTGCTGGAGAAGAGGACTTTAGGAACACTTATTGTATTGCAAAAAAAAAACAGCCAGCAAAAGCTCTGGAATTTAATTCATGGTCTTTCATGACCTGTCAGGGTGGGAAGAGCCTCCAGCTGCTGCAGCAGAGCAGCGTGGGTATTGTTAGTGCTGCACCAAGGGTGGACAGAAGGTTGTGATTTGCAGGGCTGTGTCCCTAGACCCATCTCCTCTGCCCTTGGTGGGATGTCTTCATCCATGTAACCACAGGATGGCAGAGGTTGGAAAGGACCTCTGGATATAGAATCATAGAATGGTAAGGGACCTCAAAGCTCAGTCAGTTCCAACCCTCCTGCCATAGGCAGGGACACCTCCCTCTAGAACAGGTTGCTCAAGGCCTCATTCAACCTGGCCTTGAACACCTCCAGGGAGGTTGTGGAGCACAGAATCACAGAATCTTTGATCACATTCTGTGATTCTGTGCTCCACAACCTCCCTGGGCAACCTGTGCCAGTGTCTCACCACCCTCACTGCAAACAACTTCCTCCTAACATCCAGTTTCAATCTCCCTCTGCCAGTTTAAACCCATTGTCCCTTGTCCTGTCATTACAAGATCTTATC
>WBNM01037791.1:37048-56329 GCA_013399055.1 Ramphastos sulfuratus | reverse complement strand
CCAGCAGAGAAAGACCTGAAGTTTCAGACAGGCTTTTGGCCATGGCTTAATTCTGCTCAAAGCAGTGACAGCCTGAATGTGGTGCTCCTGAAAGAATCATAGAATATCAGGGACTGGAAGGGACCTCAAAACATCATCTGGTCCAGCCCCACTGCCAGAGCAGGATCAACCAGAGCAGATCACACAGGAACACATCCAGATGGTTCTTGAATATATCCAGAGGGGGAGACTCCACAACCTCCCTGGGCAGCCTGTTCCAGTGCTCTGGCACCCTCACAGTGAAAAAAAGTCTTCCTCAGGTTCACATGGAACCTCCTGTGCCTCAATTCTTTCTCAGGGATGCTTGGGAAGATGCTTGGCAGGGGATGATCTGTGGGTGCTGGTTGACAGGTGGCTGAATATGAGCTAACAGTGTGCTCAGGTGGCCAAGAAGGCCACCAGCATCCTGGCCTGGATAAGCAACAGTGCAACCAGCAGGAGCAGGGCAGTGATTGTCCCTCTGTACTCAGCACTGGCGAGGCCACTCCTTGAGTCTTGGGTTCAGTTTTGGGTCCCTCACTCCAAGAAGGACATTGAGGGTCTGGGGCATATCCAGAGAAGGGCAACAGAGCTGGTGAGGGGACATGGCTTAATGGCCATGGCTGAAGGTTGAACTGAGTGATCTTAAGCAAAAAAAATTCTATGATTCTAAGCAAACAATGAAAACATCCCTTGCTTCTAGGCATGCATTTAGAGAAGAGACACAAACTTTGCTAACCTGCAGATATTAAAGACCCAGACCTGAGGTCTGTTGTGGTTGATCTATCACGGAGCACCCAGGTAGCAAAATGGTTTAAACTTGAGTTTGTCACCTTGCTGGTTTATTGTAAGGGCAGGTGAAATGGACTCTGCTTCAACACACTTGTGAGGAAACAAACACATCCTACCTTAATCTGGTCTGAGTGCTGAAGGGTAATAGCCACAGGCTCGTTGAGGTTCTGAACTGATGCATTTTCAATGCTGGCACTCACAACGTAGGTATTGAGCCTCTGCTTTGTTAAACTCTCATCCTGCAGTGGAAAAATACATGTGAAAAAAAATTTTAAAAACCCCAAAACAAACAAGTCCTTCCCTGCTTCCACTTCTTCGAGTTGTGTTTCTTGGAAGTGTTGATGAGCCAAACACCATTTGGGATGCCTGCTGTAAGTTAGGCACTTGCTGCTTCATTAGGAAATGTGGGTAGCTGCACATTCAGTGGCAGACTCCACATCAGCTGAAGCAGAGCTGCATCAGCTGGGCTGAGAAAGCTGCCTCATCATTCCAGCACATCAAAACATCCAGCTGGACATCATTAAGCTCACTAGACAGGAGGCACCACTGGGAAACCCTTCCCTGTGAAGCTCCTTGTGTGCTCCATTACAGCAGCTGAAATATCTCCCTTTTCAATTGCTTGCTCAGCTCCTGAGCTAAGGAAATGGAGCAAGGACAAGAAGAATCCTGAGTGCTGCATGTCACTGCTGCTGCTATTTTAATGGAGACACACATCTTGAAATAGTTGGCACCATNAGCTACCTGAAGGAAGGTTGTAGCCAGCTGGGGTTGGTTTCTTCTGCCAGGCACCCAGGGACAGAACAAGAAGACACAGCCTGAAGCTGTGCCAGGGCAGGTTCAGGCTGGATGTTAGGAAGAAGTTCTTCCCAGCAAGAGTGATTGGCACTGGGATGGGCTGCCTGGGGAGATGGTGGAGTTCCCATCCCTGGAGGTGTTTAAAAGGAGGCTGCATGAGGCACTTAGTGCCATGGTTCAGTTAATTAGAAGGGTTAGGTGATAGGTTGGACTCAGTGATCTCAGAGGTCTTTTCCAGCCCGATTCATTCTGTGATTCTGTGACTGGATGAGCTTTGGAGGTCCCTTCCAGCCCCCAGCATTCTGTGATTCTGTGATATTGGACATGTGCTATGCATGTTCCTTAAGCAAGGCCTTACTAGCAGAGGAAGATTAGGATCACAGAATCATTAAGGTTGGAAAAGACTTCTAAGCTCATCATGTCCAACCTTCTACCCAACACTTCCATGACCATGTCCCAAAGTGCCACATCTACTCATTTTTTTTAAACACCTCCAGAGATGGTGACTGCACCACCTCCCTGGGCAGACTGTCCTAGTGTCCCCCAAGAGAGTATGGTCCTGCCCTACAGATGTACTAGAATAACATCAGGCACAGAAAATGAATACAAAGGTGTCTACAGACACCTCTCAGAGCATCCTCACTATAGAGAAGGTTTTGCTGCCTGGATACATTTCCTTGTTCTTCATCACTCTGATGCTGATCATGCCCCAAACACCTGGCACTGTTGAGATGTTGCTTTGGTAGGCACCAAGAGCAGCTGAACCAACCTCTGCTGTTAGTGTTTGTCAGGAGCTGTAGTTACCACAAAGAGTGAAGTTGTGCCAAAAAACTTAAACTGGATCTTTGAATGCATGTCTGGGTCAGAGTTTTCCATCTCTAGGTATTTCTTCAGTGATTCTGGCAAAAACACCGAGGCCAAAGCTTTTTGGAAAGGGTTTTCTTGAATGCTGACCTGCAGAAGAGAGAGGTGACATGATCAGAGGACTGGAAGAGCTGCAGTATGAGGAGAGGCTGAGGGAGCTGGGGTTGTTCAGCCTTGGGAAGGGAAGGCTTAGGGGAGACCTTATCACCATGGATGAAGACACACAGGGTGGCTACCAGGAGGATGGAGACTCCCTTTGTACAAGGGGTCCCGTGGAAAAGAGAAGGGGTGGTGGGGACAAGTGTGATGGTTTGGGAGTTACCCAGCCCCACACACTTTGTAAAATCACCCAGACTAGACTCAGCCATCTAGAAGTTAAGGAATGAAGCTCTGTTTACAGCTTAGCACAATGTACAAGCAGATCTATACACAATAGACAGGAATATTTACAGACATATGCAAGTTAAAGGTATGTTATACCTTTTATACCTGTTATATAGGTACCACAATCCCCCTCCCAGAAATCAGAGTCCCCAGGAGGGGCTCCTAATGACCCTTTCACCTTCTTTTCACCCCTCTGCCTTACCCCAGGGTCTGCCTTATGTGCAAGGTGAGTTTGGAGGATGGGCAAGGGAGGTTAGAAGCAGAGTGTTTAGTTAGGTTACACAGCAGAGGCCAGCAGACACACTGGCTTCCAGAGAGACCAAGATACTCTGTGTTATCTATGTTTATGTTCTTGTTCTTATCCATCTCAGCAAGCCTATAAGTGAAGCAGACATCACCATTGTTTTCTTTTCACAGCCTATAATTTTTTTCATTAAAATATTCCNCCTGGCCTTGAACACCTCCAGGGAGGGAGCAGCCACAACCTCCCTGGGCAACCTGTGCCAGTGTCTCACCACCCTCACTGCAAACGACTTCCTCCTAACATCCAGTCTAAATCTCCCCTCTGCCACTTCAAACCCATTGCCCCTTGTCCTGTCATTGAAGACCTTGTCAATAGTCCCTCCCCAGCCTTCCTGTAGCCCCCTTCAGATACTGGAAGGCTACTCTAAGGTCTCCTGGAAGCCTTCTCTTCTGCAGGCTGCAGAGCCCCAACTCTCTCAGCCTGTCCTCACAGCAGAGCTGCTGCAGCCTTCTGAGCATCTTGGTGGCCTCCTCTGGATCTGCTCCAACAGTTCCATGTCCTTCCTGTGCTAGGGGCTCCAGAACTGCACACAGGACTCCAGATGGGCAGAATCCCCTCCCTTGCCCTGCTGCCCACACTGCTCTTGCTGCAGCCCAGCACTTGGTTGGCTCTCTGGGCTGCATGCAGAGTCCCTTCCGACCTGGCATTCTGGGATTCTGTGACTCTGTGACACACTCAGAGCAGCCTTCCTCAGGTCAAACAGAAAACAGCAGGAGGATTGTTTGGTTTAGTGGCCCCTGAAGTGCCACTTTGCTCTCACCTTGAGACCCACATCTCTGCCATAGGATGTAACACCGAAGGCCAGTCCGCCAAACGCGCTGGGATCTGGACGCGTCACCAACAAAGCCAAGGAAGTGGTTATGACTGATGTATTTTTTTCCATGTAAGTCATCTTATAGCCTATCTCCTCGGTTGTCATGAGGACACTTTACCAAGAGCAAGAGCAAAAGCAAGAAAAGAACAAACAAAAAAACCCACATCTCTTGAAATGTTCTCCTGGCTTCATCATAATCAGCTAGAAACGTCTGCTCTGGTTTATGACCACAAGGAGCAATCACTAGAGCAGAATGGATCCACTTTGGGGTAGATGGCATTTTGTCTGGCACAGGGTAAGACCACAGAATCACAGAAATCTCTTAGAGGTTGGTAGGGACCTCCAGAGGTCATGGAGTCCAACCTCCCTGCCAAGGCAGGATCCCCTAGGGTAGTTCACACAGGAATACATCCAGATGGGTTTTGGAAGTGTCCAGAGAAGGAGACTCCACAACCTCTCTGGGCACCCTGCTCCAGGGCTCTGTCACCCTCACTGTAAAGAAGTTTCTCCTCATGTTGAGGTCAAACCTTCTCTGTTCCAGTTTGCATCAATTGCTCCTTGGCTTATTGCTGCTGACCACCAAAAAGAGCTTGGCTCCCTCCACTTGACACCCACCCCTCAGCTATTGATAGACATTGATCAGATCTCCTCTCAGCCTTCTCTTCTCCAGACTAAGCAGCCCCAGGGCTCTCAGTCTCTCTCAAGTCCCCCACTCATCCTTGTGGCTCTAATGATAACCACGAGCAGCAAAGTTATCATGTTTCAGTAGGCTGAAAGCATGGCAGGTGGAAGATACCTTCCCGTGGGGACAACACAAGTTGGTTCTGGGAAGACTTGAACCAAAATTCATACTCAGCTGAATCCTGCATTTCATAGAATCTTGGAATCATTGAATGGGAGGTCAGAAGGGATCTCCAAAGGTCATCTAATCCAACCCCCATCTGCCTTCATCCTGTAAAAAACTGATGGTGTTGGATTGTTGGCAGTGTTCAGCCTTGAGAAGAGGACGCTTAGAGGGGACCTTGTCACTCTCTACAACTACCTAAAAGGAAGTTGTAGTCAGGTGGGGGTAAGGCTCTTCTCCCAGGTAACTTGTGACAGGACAAGAGGGCATGGTCTGAAGCTGCACCAAGGGAGGTTTAGGTTGGATGTTAGGAAAGGTGATTGGGCACTGGAATGGACTGCCCAGGGAGGTGGTGGAGTCACCACCCCTGGAGGTCTTCAAGAAAAGATTGGATGTGGCACTTGGTGGCATGGTTTAGCTGTGTGGTGGTGTTAGGGTATAGGCTGGACTGGATGATCTCAGAGGTCTTTTCCAGCCTCAGTGATGCTGTGGTTCTGTGCTAACCAATCTCTGCCGCTGAGAACCACAAGCACGCTTACGATCCAAGTACAGAAACTGCTACCTCTCGTGGTGATAGTTGAATAGACTGAGCCACTAGGAAGCCACTTCTGGCCAAGGTGTCTTACTTACCTATTGGTCATTTTCCTATAGTTCTGTTCTGTTTCTCTCAGCAAAAGATAGTTGACCACGGACAGCGTGGTCTGTGCGAGTGTCACGCTCATGTCTGCGAGCCCCAAGACATCAGAAATTATATTGCCAATGATTTTTAGTTCTTCTGCTTGCAGGGTTGCATTTGGCAAAAGGTACAAAACGTGCTGCATAACATCTTCTGCATTGTCTGAAAGAAAAAAAAAAAAAAGAGAAGAGAAAGTGCAGATGGTTGCTGTGGCACAGCTCTGTGCCACACTCCACTTCTCCATTCTACTGATTTGTGCTTCTTGCTATCAGATATTCTGAACTATGATGTGGGACCAGTGAGGGTACAGGCAGGCAAAATGTATCACATCACTGATTGGTTATTTAGTCCTAAATCAAAGTGCAGGATTTGAGACAAGCCTTTGAAGTACTAGCACCTGCAAAATTCATCTGCATTAGAAGCACTTTAAGATGAGTGGGGTGCACATAAACCAGCCTTATAATGCTNAATGCATCCAAATGGATCTTGAAACTCTCCACACCCTCTCTGAGCAGTCTGCTCCAGGGCTCCAACACCCTGACAGTAAAGAAGCTTTTTCTCATGTTGAGGTGGAACTTGCTGTGTTCCAGTTTGTGTCCATTCCCTCTTGTCCTTCAGTTCTTCAGATGTCCAGCAGAAACATTATGTGAGTATAACTGTGTTTTACTTTGGTTCACTGTGTCACTGAAGGTGCCTTACCTTCTGTTATCGTGACATCATGGAGGTCTATAATATTATCTGGAAGTTCTTCCAGTAATTTACATTCAGTCAAATTTGGTTTCTTCCAGAAAGCTTTCTCCAGGTCAATATTAATCACACTGGAAAATGAAAAGGCTGTTTGTTGTTGCAAGAAAAGAGATATCATAATTGATGCTCCTCACATTTCCCATTGAAGCAGCTGAGAATGTAATTAGTTGTGAAAACTGACTTGCAAGTCAGATTTGGCTCAGCATTTATTTCATAGAATCAAGCAGGCTGGAAGAGACCTCCAAGCTCACCCAGCCCAACCTATCACCCAGCCCTAGCCAATCAACCAGACCATGGCACTAAGTGCCCCATCCAGGCTTTGCTTGAACACCTCCAGGGACAGCAACTCCACCACCTCTCTGGGCAGCCCATTCCAATGCCACTCACTCTCTTTGTCAAGAACTTCCTCCTAATATCTATCCTATAGCTCCCCTGGCACAACTTGAGACTTAGTTAAGTGGGAACAGAGCTGGAATGCTACAGTAGTTTGAAATGCATCTGGAGGAACAGGAGAGCAGAGAACTGTGAATGGATAGCACAAAACACTTCACTACATCTGTTTCCTCTCCCTGCTCAAGCAGAAAGACAGCTCCTTACTATGCTGGCTTGCACCTGCTGCAGGTGATGAAAATGATCATGGAATCATAGAATTGTTCCAGTTGGAAAAGATTTCCAAGATCATCAAGTCCAACCAGCAACCCAACACCACCATCCCCACTAAATATGTCCCCGAGTGCCATGGCCACACATTCTCTGAACACTTCCAGGGAGGGAGACTCCAGCACCTCCCTGGGCAGCCTGTTCCAATCCCTGACCACTCTTGCAGCAAAGATATTTTTCCTCATCTCCATCCTAACCCCCTGCCCAGTGCAATATGAGGCCATTTCTCTCCTTCCATCACTTGTTACTTGGTTGAGCAGACCAACACCCACCTCACTCCAACCTCCTTTCGAGCAGTTGTAGAGAGCCAGAAGGTTTCCCTTCATCCACCTCCAGACTCAACAACTCCACTTCCCTCAGCTGCTCCTCACCAGCTCTGTTCTCCAGACCCTTCACCAGCTTTGTTGCCCTTCTCTGGACACACTCCAGCAGCTCCTTGTCATGGCACTGCTGTGTGCCCTGACAGACTACCATCTGCTTTCCCATCACACAAAGCCTGGCACTCCCTTCTCTTTGCTATGTGGGAATCAAACCAAGATGATTTCATCACTCACCAACTCCTCTGAGCAGACTGCAGAGGGTTTTTCCTGCAGCTGACCTCTGCTTTGGTAGCTGGGCTTGTTGATGGCCAGGAATAATTCCCCTTGGAGGTTGTGTGTGAAAAGCTTTCTGGACAATCCCTCAGTGCTGAAGAAGAAATACATAAAAGATCTTTAGAAAGATTTTATAGTAAAAAAGAAGAACCCTCCCTGACACCCAAGGACCCAGCTGCTCTCTGGATCTCTTTTCCTGATGGGAATGAGCTGTGCTTTGCAGACTGGACAGAAGGATTTTGCAAGGTTAGTGGCTGCAGGAAAATATTTTCCTTCACTATTTTGTTTACTTTTCTTCAATTTGTCTCTTTACAGAATCACAGAAACATGCAGGTTGGCAAAGCCCCTCAGGATCACCAAGTCCAACCGAGAACTCTACTCTGCAAATTTCACCCTAACCCATATCCCCAAGCACCACATCCAAACAACTTTTAAACACATCCAGGGTTGGTGACTCCACCAGCTCCCTGGGCAGCCCATTCCAATGCCTGACCACTCCTGCTGGGAAAACATTTTTCCTAGTATCTAGTTTAACCCTGCCCAGCCACAGCTTGAGGCCATTCCCTCTTCTATCACTAATTACCTGTGATAAGAGACCAGCACCAACCTCTCCACAACCTCCTTTATGGTAGCTGTAAGCAGTCATNATACCCCCTGGGACAATGACTGGCTGCAAGCTTTGCTTCTCCTGTTCATGGACACTGTTTAGTGACCTGTGCATCGCTTGGGCTCTCCTTGACAGCAGACAGCTCCTGCAGTTGTGCTGGGAGCTTGAGCAACCTGCTTTGTTCTGGGAGACTTCTGGAAAGGCAGGGCTCACCCAGGCAGTGAGACTTCTCATGTGCATGTAGCAGGGAGCAGCCCTGAGAAGCTGTGTTGATTTTGTATAGGTGATAGAAGGATGGTAGCAATTGCACTGCCTTTGCTCGCTAATGGGATTAAGTCAGTGTTTGCCTTTCCCTTTGTTATTTCTTCTTTTTTTTCTCCCTACCCTCATGATGATCAACACTGCCACCTCACTTGGTGTCATCTGCAAGCTTACTGATGCCACACTCTGTGTCTTCTTCAAGGTCCTCAATAAGGCTTGACGAAATCAGGTCTCAGGTATCAGCTTCCCAACATCACAACTCTTATTTAAAGCCAGCAGCTCCCACAGGCTTCTGTAATGTCTGTGAAGGTGCTTTCACACTGCCCCTCACTATCCCATCAATGGCTTTCCTCCAGGCATGTGTCTTCAGTGCCTGCAGCTGATCTTTTTGAAGTCTTTGGCATGAAGTGTGGGGTTGGATTTCAGGTGCAGCCTGGTAGCTCTTATCACTGGCTTCCTTCTGTATTTGAAGGAGCAGCAGAGGTTGCAACCAAACCAACCAAGGGATGATTTGCCATTTGAGGCTGGGTCCAACATGCAGATGTCAGCAGTGAGTTTGGTTTCAGTGTTTGGCTCTGGTGTCCCCCAACAGCCAGGCTCTGGGACTTCTGGCTTTGCAGCTGCATCACCCTGACCCTTGCCTTCACTGTAGAGGTGCCCAGACCTGCCCTGGCAAGAGGATTCAAGTTCTGGCTTACCTCTGCTTGTCTGGAAACCCAAGTTTTAAATCTTACTGCCATTGCATGGCATTCTACAGCTTGCCCATCAAGTGAGGTCAGTCTGTCTACTTGGTAAGGATGTTTGCTGTCCTGACCTCTCCACAGAACTTGAATTTGATAAAAGCCTTGTACCAGAATCACAAAGCCTGTGATTTCCAAAGAGCTTTTAAATGAAGTATTACCTATTGGCTTGACTGCCACATCTTCAGGTTTCACATGTAAGGATAAGGGTCCCTCTTGGTAAGAGTCACTCAGCAACTGCTTGATCTTGAGACTCAGCATTTCTTGTACTTCAAGTGGTGCAGCCTTTATAATGGCCTTACAGATGTATCTGCAGGTACAACACACCAACAAGGCTCCCATGTTAGCAACAGTGCAGAGTTAGAATCATAGAATGGTAAGGTTGGAAGGAGACCTCAAGGATCATCCAGTTCCAACCCCCTGCCATAGGCAGGGACACCTCCCACTAGTACAGGTCACTCAAGGCCTCATCCAACCTGGCCTTGAACACCTCCAGGGAGGGAGCAGCCACAACCTCCCTGGGCAACCTGTGCCAGTGTCTCACCACCCTCACTGGAAAGAACTTCCTCCTAACATCCAGTCTAAATCTCCCCTCTGCCAGTTTAAATCTATTGCCTCTTGTCCAGTTGCAACATTGATCACAGCATTGTTTCAGTTGGAAGAGATCTTTAAGGTCATCAAGTCAATCCTTCAAGCTAAGACCACCATGGCCATTAAACCATGTCCCTCTGTGCCATGGCCACAGGTTTCTTGAACACCTCTAGGGGTGGTGACTCCAGCACCTCCCCGAGCAGCCTGTGCCAATCCCTGACCACTCTTGCAGCAAAGACATTTTCCCTAATATCCTAACCCTCCCCTGGTGCAACTCGAGGCCATTTCCTCTCCTTCTATCATCTGATACTAGGGACAAAAGCCCAACCCTCACCTCACTGCAACCTCCTCTCAGGGAGCTGCAGAGTGCAATGAGCTCTGCCCTCAGCCTCCTCTTCTCCACACTGCACACCCCCAGCTCCCTCAGCTGCTCCTCCCCAGCCCTTCTCCAGACCCTTTCCCAGCTTTGTTGCATTTCTTTGCACCTGCTCCAGCCCCTCAATGTCCCTTTTGCAGTGAGAAGCCCAGAACTGAAGCCAGGACTCAAGGTGTGGCCTCACCATTGCTGAGTTCAGGGGGACACTCACATCCCTGGTCCCACTGGCCACACTATTGCTGATCCTGAGCAGGATGCTGTTGGTCTTCTTGACACCTGGGCACACTGCTGGCACTATACACTCACTCTTCTGGCCTCAGTGAAGGACACTGTTCAGAGCCAGCTCTTGCAGTGTAGCACACACCTCCCAGCTTGCCATGGACACACTTTGAGCCTCCCAAGATACAGGATATAAGAGGCAAACCTTGGATGCTCAAAAGCATTTCCTCAAGTCAAGCATTTCTGGAGCTCTGGCCCCACATGAGCTTCTCTGTTTTATACAACAAAAGGTTCCACAGGTTCTGAAACTAAAACAGCCAGGAAGGGGCATAACTCCTCCTAAAACTGAAATTTGTGTGAACCAGTTTGTAACAGTGAGGCTTACCTTTGTGGCAGCTGATTTACCTTCATCTGCAGTTCATGTAGGAGAGCACAAAAAGAGTTAGAAGCTGGTTAGAATCAAGTAGCACAAGTTGGATTTTAAGGAAAGCAAAGAGTAGAAACTCAGTGTGCTCATTAAATAGAGCTTTTTGCTTTAAATGTCCAATCATTAGGTCCAATCATTAGCCTAACACTGACAAGTCCTGGGCTAAACTGTGACCCTCAGCACTATGTCTACAAAACTCTCAGATGCCTCCAGGGATGAGGATTCCATCACTGTTACAATGCCTGAGAAACATTTAAGTAAAGAAATTCCTCCTAACATCCAACCTGAAGTTCCCTTGGTTCAACTTGAGGCTATTTCCTCTTGTTCTGCCACTTGTTGCTTGGTTGAGCAGCCCAACAGCCTCTTCTCTACAACCTCCTTTAAGGGAGTGGTAGAGAGCAAGAAGGTCTCCACTCAGCCTCTTCTCCACACTAAAGAACCTCAGTTCCCTCAGCTGCTCCTCCCCAGCCCTGTTCTCCAGACCTCTCCCCAGCTTTGTTGCCCCTCTCTGGACCTGCTCCAGCACCTCAACATCCTTCTCGGAGTGAGGGACCCAAAGCAGAAGCCAGGACTCAAGGTGTGGCCTCACCAGTGTTGAGTCCAGGGGACAATCATTTCCCAGGTCCTGCTGGCCACACTATTGCTGATCCAGGCCAGGATGCTGCTGGCTTTGTTGGCCACCTGGGCTCCTATTCAGCCAGCTGTTGACTGATATTCCCAGGTCCTTCCCTGCTGGGCACTCTTCCCAAACCTGAAGCATTCTGGGGCTGTTGTGAACCAAGAGCAGGACCCAGCACTTGGCCTCATTGAATCTCATAGAATTGACCTCAGCTCATTGAGCCAGGCCTGTCCAGGTGCCTCTACAGAGCCTTCCTCCCCTCCAGCAGACCACACTCCCACCCAGCTTGGTGTCACCTGCACAGAACATATCAATCCCACTGAGACACAGCTGTGACCCTCCAGCCCAACTATTTACATGAGGTAAAGTTGGAATCACAGAATCACCAAATCATAGATTCATTTTGGTTAGAAAAGACCTTCAAGATCTTCCAGAGTGATGGACTGAAGTTTAATAATTTCATATATAACACATAGCAATAGCATCAGAATTTAGAGCATGCAACCACTGTATGGTCCCTGCAGGGAGGAGAAAAGTCAGGGGTTTAATCAGAAAATAACAAATTACATACATGAGGCCTCTGGCAGACACTGCTCTGTGAATAATTACCCCTGCAAGCCAAAGAGAACAGAACAATCACTTCATAGGAAGCATAGAAATATAACATGCCCTAAAAATAACCATCCTGTGAGCATGGTGAGCCAGACCTTCCAGCAGACAGACTATGGAGTCCTAGAATGGTTTGGGACCTTAGGGAACATCTAGTTCCAACCCTTCTGCCATGGAGGCTACCTCCTGCTAGGGCAGGCTACTCAAGGCCCCATCCAGCTGGGCTTTGAATACTATTTTGATAGTGTGATCACTATCAAATGAAATCAGACTGTTTGGATAGTGAGATCTTGTGGCTGTGTCTTTGCTGCCAGCTTCACTACCATGAACTCTTTTCTTAGAATCATAGAACAGTCTGGGTTGGAAGGGACCCCCAAAGCTCATCCAATCCAACTCACCCTGCAGTCAGCAGGGACATCCTCAGCTAAATCAGGTTGCCCAGAGCCCTGTTGAGCCTATGGCCAGCAGATGGAGGGAGGTTCTCCTCCCCTCTGCTCTGTCCATTTCAGAAATGGCCAAAGATGCAGCCTCAGACTGGCTGCAGCTATGTGAATTGCTTTAAGCACAATATCTATCTTTAGGGGAATGAGCCCAGGAAATAAAATGTGGGTGTTCCACATGGTCCCAGCTGTACAGATCTGGGGGTTTGGTTTACACTCTTGTCACAGGGCTGGTCAGTTGTGAAATGAGTATCTGGAACCTGGCTGCAGTTATGCTCAAAGGCCAGAGTGTCAAGGTGACATCGCCACACAGCCAGAGCCTTACCTGACTTTAAAGTTCATCACAGCAAATTCTCCTCCAGTGAATATGACTCTGAACTGGAAACAAAACAATACCACTGTTACTGACTCCATTTGTGGCTACTTTCTGTAGACCTGCTTGCAGATTTAGAATTGTCATCAAAATTCTAAACCCTGATGAAAAGGCCTGAATATTTTTTGCAAGGTGTCAACACTTTTGCCTTCCTTCAGGATCTAATTTTACCCTGCTAAAAATGCAGCAATCCCAAAATACCACAGCACTGGTCCATGATTCCTCATTTCTGTGTCATCCCACCAGTTTGCTTGCTGCACCAGCTGTCTTCAGCACCTGACACTTGCTAGAAACACCTTAGGAATGAGGAAAGAAAGCTGCTCACCCAGTTTTCAAGAAGCTTCCTTGCATCATAGTGATCAGGAGCTCTCTTGGCGTTGTAGAAGAGAGAGAAGTTCACCTCAGCATTAAAGAAGAGGACTGCAAGAAGAGAAGGGAAGTGAGATGCATCCTGCAGTTGGCACAGAAGGTGCCTCCACCCCTTCCCATCTCCTCACCCCTCTGTTGAACCATGCTCCCCATTCCCATGGTCCCCAAGGATCTTTGGGAAATGCCAAGTGCCCAAGTCTAGATCCCTGCTGAACTGCTAGAAAAGTTAGTGAAGAGCAAAAAGGCCCAAACATGTGGTCAGGGTAGCACAGCTGAACAGACAACTTGGGGTTCATACCTGCTCAGGGTGCCCTAACTTGGCTTGTCCTGCCTTCTCAGGGTGCCCAGAGAGAGATAGGAGACTCTGCTGACATACAAGACCTCTCTAAGCAGCAATAGCTTAAGCATCACTCAGCTGTGTTTCAGATACCCTCAAGCAGGCAGCAGAAAGCTTTTCTAAAGCTGCCTCAAGACCCAACAGGCTCCAGATGAGCCAATTAACCATCTCCTGAATGCATCAGTAATACTTTGTGCCACTCCCACCGTGGGTACAAAGCACCAAAAGGCACCCAAGGGGAGCCAGAAGCCTCTTTGCTGATGTACCTCATCATTCTTTACATAGGTTGAGGAGAGGGCAAGGCAGGAGCACTTGTGACTGAATCTGCAGTTGCCATGTGTATGGTGCCAGTCAGTGTCAGTGGTGCTGGTGTCAGCACTTAAAAACAGCCTCATTCAGCACTTACATGGAATGGTGCTGTTGGTAGTGCCAGCTGGAGGTGAGGGAGGCAGTGTGGGAGGCCTCATTGATGATGCCTCACTTGAGCCTGCTGGAAAGAACATTAGAAAGTCTAAGAACCCACAGTGGCAAAAGTGTAAGGAAGAGCAAGAGAAAGATATGAAGCCTTCAGCAAAGCTCATTGGTGCTGTTGTTGCACAGACCTCTGCAAGGGGAAGGCAAAGGGGAGGAAATACTGCACCTGCAAGTGGGCTCTTCTGTTTCTCCAAAGGTAACTACAGTATAGCAAGGGAGAAATCAGGATTTGCAGAGCTTAGATCATGAGGATCACAGGCTCACAGGATGTCAGAGGCTGGAAGGGACCCAAAGAGATTATCCAGTCCAACCCCCTGCCAGAGCAGGACCAGACAATCTAGCTCAGGGCACACAGGAACACAGCCAGACAGGCCTTGAAAGGCTCCACAGAAGGAGACTCCACAACCTCTCTGGGCAGCCTGTGCCAGTGCTCTGGGACCCTTACAGTCAAGAAGTTCCCCCTTGTGTTGAGCTGGAACCTCCTGTGCTGCAGCTTCCATCCATTGCTCCTTGTCCTATCCCAGGCAGCAAGTGAGCAGAGCCTGTCCCCCCCCTCCTGACCCCCAGCCCTCAGATATTTATAAACATTTATTAAATCCCCTCTCAGTCTTCTCTTCTCCAGACTAAGCAGCCCCAGGTCCCTCAGACTCTCCTCATCAGGCAGTGCTCCAGTCCCCTCATCATCCTCATAGCCCTCTGCTAGACTCTCTCCAGCAGATCCCTGTCCCTCTTAAACAAGGCAGACTGGAGGTTATGCAACACTATTTGATTTCATTGCCTGAGTTGCAAAGCATTTACCTCTCTGCTCCTCTCTTGCTTGTGTGTCCTGTGCCAGCCTTCAGGAAAATAGCTCTGCTAGGGGGGTTAACAGGCAGCAAGGCACAGGAGATGCAGACTGATATCCCTGGTCTCTGCTTTAAGGAAGGCTTCCCACTAGAGATGTCAGCCATCCTGCCTGTGGCTTTCCAAGTCAAGACTTCCAAGAATCCCTTCTGCCAGCTGATTTTCCCTGAAGTGGATCACCTTGTCACACCAGATAGCAGCTCTGCATGTCACAGGCAGTCTGCCACATCACCAGGTAAGACAGGGACAGAACGAGTGACGCCTGTCACGTGTAGCACAGCAATCGGCAGTGAACCCAATCACCCTGTGGGATTGCAGGGCTGGGTGATGAGAGAAAGAACATTTTGCTGCAGAGGTAGCATTCCCTTGCTCTGCTGTGGCTTGTTCTTTGCTCACACAGCTGTCAGAGACCTCTGAAGAGAAGTAACCTTCACGAAGGAATGCAAAGCCAAATGTGTAAGGATGAGGAGTGTGGCTGGAAGTAAGTAGGATAAGGCCATGCTTCACAGGGCATGGTTTTCTCTGCTGTAGTTCAAGGGAAGGAGAATCACTCATGCTTGAAATGCAACAGTCCATTTCTGACCCATCACAGAACTGTAGAATGGTTTGGGTTGGAAGGGACCTGAAAGATGACCTAGTTCCAACCCCCCTGTCACGGGCAGGGATCCCTTCCACATCCACAGACAACAGCAGAAACAGAGGCTGCTAACAAGCTGAAGCCTTCTGCTTTGATGCTACATCACAGAACTGTAGAACAGTTTGGGTTGGAAAGGACCTGACAGATCACTTAGTTCCACCCTCCCTGCCATGGGCAGGGACACCTTCCACATCCACAGACAGTAACAGTCAAAAGTCAAAAGCTCCTTCTGAGCAGGCACACTATGGTGCACAAGCTTCTGCCTCCTAGACAGAGAAGCAGTTTTACCCTCTGTGTGAAGCCACAGACTGTGCAACCAGCACAAGCTCCAGCTGGAGCAATTTCTGGATTCCAACTTCATGGATGAGAGGAGAATAAAGCTATTGGAAGTCCTGCTCTGAGTTGTCTCTCCAAGTCTGGCTCTTGTAAGCTAATCTCAGACTCTTCAGTCTTCAACTCAGATCTTTAGTCTCCAAAAGCCCCTTGGAGGTTTCAGTCTACCTTTGGGTGTCATCTCATTATCTAAGACACAGCAGTTTCAGCCCCCATGGTATCTTCAGCTGAAGCAGCATGCTCGGAGCTGATGGAGGGCTGAGGCAAGAGGCTCCTCTACACCTGGAGGCAGTGGGATGGGGAGCAGGGAAGATGCAAAGGCTGTTCCAAGGATCCTCCTGTCTAGCTACCTGCTCTGGCAGAGCAGGGCTCTTGTAGCACAGCCCCTGCAGCTCCCAGGGTGTACAGAGAGCTGTAAAAATCCTAAGCCTGTTTTGTCCGTGATCTGTAATGCTGCTTAGATGTTCATTTGGGCATCTCTCCTCTTTCCTCAGGCCTTTTGCTCCCAAGGTAGTACTAAACCATTGGAAAAAAAAGAGGACTAATTTACTCTGCTTTACTCTTCCACCAAAACACTAAGAAGTCCAGGAGCAAACTGCCACTTTGTCCTTCCCAATCCATTGCCTGCAGTAGGTCAGAAACATGAGCTGACATTCTTTATTTGCCAGAGATCTGCAGGCTTAGATCATCTAGCTGCAAGACAGGCCTGGATATTCAACACTCAGATCTCCTGCCAATAGCCACTAACACCATTTGACATGCAGAAACCAAGAAGCCAGAAGTGTCTACTAAATTAGAAGAGGCAAAGGAGAGAGCAGAAGGAGCTGAAGCTAAGGGGATGTGCTTTTCCCTTCACACCCATGCACACCAAACCCTCTCATCCTCACAACACAAACCACCCTGAGAACACAAAGAGCAAAACCCAGAGTACTGCTGCACAGATGTTCCAGCACCCCCAAGTGACTTCAATCCTACACCTAGTGGGATGCACATCTAGTGAAAAGCTCTCTGCCTCCCTCTGATGTGAAGCTGCAGGGATGGCTTCTGTGAGCCCCAGTAAGTCCTGGGGTTCAAACTGATAGAAACTGGGAGTCTTGATCTAAGCTTCTTGTCAGAAGTGCTGTTAGAGAGAGCGTGTGATAAGAACAGCTCATGTGTGTCTGCCAATGCTGGGCAGATATCCTATCACTGAATGAATTCTTTTTAATTTCCTTACAGCAATACAGGCATGGCCACAGAAGCACAGAATAGGGGTTGGAAGGGACCTCTGGAGATCCCCCTTGCCAAGGCAGGTCAGGTTCATAGAGTCCTAGAATCCCAGAGGAGGAGCCCCCTAGAATCCCAGAGGAGGAGTCCCCTAGAATCCCAGAGGAGGAGCCCCCTAGAATCCCAGAGGAGGAGCCCCCTAGAACCCCAGAGTCACAGAACAGCTTGGGTTAGAAGGGACCTTAGAGATCATAGAACAGTAAGGTTGGAAGGGACCTCAAAGATCACTGAGTTTCAACTCCCTGCCATAGGCAGGGACACCTCCCACTAGTACAGGTGTACAGATCATTTATTCCAACCTCTCTGTCGCTCTCAACTACATTTGGCTACTCAAGATCTCATCCAGCCTGGCTTTAAACACCCCCAGGGAGGGAGGCATCCACAACCTGCCTGGGCAGCCCATTCCAGGTTGCACAGGAGGATGTCCAGATAGGATTTGAATTATTCCAGTGATGGAGCTGGGCAGTCTCTTCCAGTTCTCTGCCATCCTCAAACTAAAGAAGTTCCTCCACATGTTTAGATGGACAACAGCCATGAGTCCCTCAGCCTTTCTTACCAAGAGCAATGTTCTAGTCTAGGTGTTAGCTTATGATTTATTAAGCCATCACAGAATGTCAGGGGCTGGAAGGGACCTCCAAAGCTCATCTTGTCCAACCCCTCTGCCAGAGCAGGGTCACCTATACCAGATCACACAGGAACACATCCAGGCAGGTCTGGAATATCTCCAAAGAGGGAGACTCCACAACTCCCCTGCGCAGCCTGTTCCAGGGTTCTGTCACCCTCACAGTGAAAAAAATTCCTCTTCATGTCTCCATGAGACTTCCTATACCTCAACTTGCACCAGACAGTTTGTACACCTGGGGTTCAACTCCTCCTCTTCACACAGTGCTGCAACTCCTCTCCAGACAGAAGGAATCTGCATCCAGCTGAGGCTCCACTCTACTCCTGCTGTTACCAATGTAATGTTCCAAACCCCACTATGCCCCAGGGGGGTTTTGTGATCTCACCCAGTGTCAGCCAGGAGGAACCAGAAAACTCCACTAGAGGTAAAAATGAATTTTAAAAATGAATAAATGAATTGAAAAAAACCAAAACCAACAGAACAGTGAATAGAGTAATGGTCAAACCAAAGCCAAACCCATGCCAAGCAGGACTGTAACTCACAGCTCCTGACAAATAAAGTACAATTACAGCTTCACAGACTCTAAATTTCTTTCTTTTTCTCATTACCACCTGAAAAAAAAAATTGATATTTAAATCTGTTTATTCTCATGTGTCAAGGATCATTCCCAGCAGGCAAGTGTGGGACTAGCCACCTGCACCCTCTGGCTTCATTTGCTTTAATTAACATGTATGTCACTCCAGTCACCAAACGAGGGCTCAGGCATGATGACAGATGAGCTCTGAAGCTAGAAAAATATTGTGCCACTGAGAATTAACAAAGTCCTAGTCGTGGATTTGGGGTTGGTAATTTAGTAAGTGGCTTATTTGGTGCCCTGTGAATATGCAGAGCTGCCAATGGAAGAGCAACAAAAATGAGAGCACTCAAGAGGAGAACTTTGAGAAATCCATTTTGATGTTATTATTATTCCAAGATAATGCATATCCAGCCCTCTCCCAGATTATTTTAAATTAAGAAGAGGATCAGAAAGCAGCATGTGGGTGAGGGAGGGGGAGGAAGAGATGAAGGCCGTGAGTCAGTGAGAGGATGAGAACACACACTTTTACTTCTGCACTTTTAGCAAAGGCACAGCTGAGCTGGGAAAAAATAATAAAGGATCATCTTCAAGAAGACTCTGGAGGAGACAAAAAGAGGATAATCAAGAAGACTATGGAGGAGAAAAAAAAAATAACAAAGGGAAAGGCAAACACTGACTTAATCCCATTAGCAAGTAAAGGCAGTGCAATTGCTACCATCGTTCTATCATCTATACAAAATCAACACAGCTTCTCAGGGCTGCTCCCTCCTACATGCACATGAGAAGTCTCACTGCCTGGGTGAGCCCTGCCTTTCCAGAAGTCTCCCAGAACAAAGCAGGTTGCTCAAGCTCCCAGCACAACTGCAGGAGCTGTCTGCTGTCAAGGAGAGCCCAAGCGATGCACAGGTCACTAAACAGTGTCCATGAACAGGAGAAGCAAAGCTTGCAGCCAGTCATTGTCCCAGGGGGTATGTAACCATCAGGGCCAGGACATCATGAGGGTAGAGAGGCTCTTCAGAGGGACTTGGACAGGCTGGATCAATGGGACAACATTAATGGGATGAGTTTCA
>WBNM01037791.1:832-36823 GCA_013399055.1 Ramphastos sulfuratus | reverse complement strand
CTGTGTGCAGTTCTGGAGCCCCCAGCACAGGAAGGACATGGAAGTGTTGGAGCAGGTCCAGAGGAGTCCATGAAGATGAACAGAGGGCTGCAGCAGCTCTGCTGTGAGGACAGGCTGAGAGAGTTGGGGCTCTGCAGCCTGCAGAAGAGAAGGCTTCGAGGAGACCTTAGAGTAGCCTTCCAGTATCTGAAGGGGGCTACAGGAAGGCTGGGGATGGACTATTGACAAGGTCTTGTAATGCCAGGACAAGGGGCAATGGGTTTGAACTGGCAGAGGGGAGATTGAAACTGGATGTTAGGAGGAAATTGTTCGCAGTGAGGGTGGTGAGACACTGGCACAGGTTGCCCAGGGAAGTTGTGGCTGCTCCCTCCCTGGAGGTGTTCAAGGCCAGGTTGGATGAGGCCTTGAGTGACCTCACAGTTTGCCCAGGGAGGTTGTGGAGCACAGAAGCACAGAATGTGCAACAGCTAATGAATTTCAGTTAAAATAAGGAATAGATTTCTAGTGGAAGCAAAGCTCTTCCCAAGATCTGACATAGGGCAGGTCATCAAGCATGATTAAATTTTATTATCATCCCTAGAACTAAGACTTCACAACAGACACCTTAGTTATTGCTCCTGGGAAAATTGGAATCCTTATTCCAGTGTGGGACAAGGCATGGATCCAGCAGTTCATGGCACTGTATGCTTCAGTGCCTTGCTGGTGTGGTTCATCCCTCATGAGACATGCTGCTGTTTCTCCTTGCTGAGAACCTTGGAATTTCTTGGGCTCACATTTTCCAGACTGAGTGTTCAATTCAGGCTGCACTGGAGAATCCCACTGAGGCTTTGAGCAACCTGGGCTAGTAGAAGGGGTCCCTGCCCATGGCAGGGAAGATGGAACTAGATGATTTTGAAGATCCAACCCATTCTATGAACTAGAAGAAGAAACTACCTGGTGCTCGGGGACTGCTTTAGAGGGGAAAATGTTTTGACCCTTGAAGGGCTCTCTCTAACATGTTCCCTGTCACTAAGACCTCCTCAAATTCATCTAGATTATTGCCTTTGAAAATATCAAAGTCCAGGAACACCAAGCAGAGCCTTTGATTTCGGGTGATAAATTTTTCATCAACAAACATGACTCAGCTTTTCACAGCTCCTTGCCAAGCCAAGCACACACCTTTCCCACAGAGAGAACAGGCCCAAGGCCAAAGGTGTTAATTGCTAAGGGGAAGCTGAGCCTTCCTCTACCTCCTCCTCCTCAGATCATGTGTCCTCCTCCCAGTCATTAACAGAGCTGGGAAAATCCCCACCTGGAGTCCTGTGTGCAGTTCTGGAGCCCCCAGCACAGGAAGGACATGGAAGTGTTGGAGCAGGTCCAGAGGAGGCCACCAAGATGCNAAAACCCCTCTGAGCATGAATTTCAGCAGCAGGTAGCAATGTCCTGATGCTCTTTTCATTGCTTTGAGCTTTGGTACAGTGAGACCTGGAGCAGGAGATGGGAAGGTGCAGCAGGAACTGTGGTGAAATCGATGGGTCCTGCACTGGATGGAGATATGCTGTCTTAAATTTCACAACATGGGAATCTAGAACAAATCTTACTCCTCTGGACAGAGATATTGTTGATCTCTGTTCTCCAGACCTTGACAGTGGGCCAGAGCCATTTTGTGGCTAAACCTTTTCCAATTTCCTGATTCTCCTAAATTACTAAATTGCCCATGAGCATCCTTGTGAAGATTTTCCCAACTGAATTAGCACCTAAAGGTGTGTGTATGTAGTTTGTGGGCAAGGCTTTTTGGAAATAAAAATAAACTACATGCATCTATAATTCCTGCCTCATTAATTGCCCCAATTAATTCAGTGAACCCCAGCAACAGATGAGCCCCAGGAAGAGGAAATACTGCAGAGACTCACCGCAGCGCAGGTGCCGGTCTGCAACGGGATGGATGCTGCTCAAGTTCCAGAACTCTTCCTTCCAGCTGACAGTACTGCCCATGGCACAGCCCAGCAGCTCTTCCTGACCTACCACATGGTCCCACATTTGGAAGTAGTACAAGCTGCCAACGAAGGTGTTGCTCACCCTCACAACAAAGCCATCCTTTCTTTTGTGCAGGTGACCCAGCACCAGGCTACCGCCGGGCTTCAGGCACTCGGTGCCGCCAGTGGTTTCGCTATGGACAAGAGTCCCATTGCAGTAGACCTCCAGCAGTCGTTTCGTGCTGTCCCACAAGAGGCACAAGCTGTGCCACACAAAAAGGGACAGCTCAATCTCAATGTCTCTCCTGGTGCCAAAGAGATAAAGTCTCAGGTGCTTGTTTTCTCCAGAGAGCCCAAGCTCGATGTCGTTTATGTCAATGGAGGCGTCGTTAGCGTCGTAGGAAAAGGCTGCCCAAGAGCTGAGGTTGGCAGTCCGGGTCAGGTCAAGGCACACTGTGAACTGACACAGCTGAGGGATGCTGAAGTTGGCCAGAGACACATACTTGTCATTCCTCCCCAGCAAATCCAGTCTTTCTCCATGCAGACCACGTGCTTCTGTAAGCCAACCACATGAGGAAAGAGGGTGAAGAAGGGAAATTCATCAGCCACACGGGCAAAGGGGCAGAGTGGACCCTCAGCAAGTTTGCTGATGACACAAGACTGAGAGGAGTCAGGCTGTGCCCTGCTTCAGCCAGACCTGCACAGGCTGGAGAGCTGGGCAGAGGAGCCTTCATGGGGTTCAGCAAGGGCAAGTGTTGAGTGCTGCACCTGGGAAGGATTAATCTCCTACAGTACAGGTGAGGGCTGACCTGCTGGGAAACAGCTGTGTGGAGAAAGATGTGCTGATGGACAAGTTCACCATGAGCCAGCAGTGTGCCCGTGTGGCCAAGAAGGCCAAGAGCATTCTGGGGTACATCAAGAAGAGTNAGGCTGGAGAGCTGGGCAGAGGAGCCTTCATGGGGTTCAGCAAGGGCAAGTGTTGAGTGCTGCACCTGGGAAGGATTAATCCCCTACAGTACAGGTGAGGGCTGACCTGCTGGGAAACAGCTGTGTGGAGAAAGATGTGCTGATGGACAAGTTCACCATGAGCCAGCAGTGTGCCCGTGTGGCCAAGAAGGCCAAGAGCATTCTGGGGTCCATCAAGAAGAGTACGGCCAGCAGGTCAAGGGAGGTTCTTCTCCCCCTCTGCTCTGCCATGGTGAGGCCACACCTGGAGTGTTGTGTCCTGTTCTGGACTCCCCAGCTCAAGAGAGACAGAGAACTACTGGAGAGGGTACAGCAAAGGGCTACAGAGGTGATTAGGAGACAGGAACATCTCTCTTATGAAGAAAGGCTGACAGACCTGGGGCTGTTTGGCTTGGAGAAGAGCAGAATGAGGGGGGGAATCTTGTCAGTGTTTATAAATACTTAAGGGTGGGTGTCAGGAGGATGGGGCCAGCCTTCTTTCAGTGGTGCCCAGTGACAGGACAAGAGATAATGGATGTGAACTTAATAAGGGTCATCTAAACATGGTAAGGAGCTTCTCTACTATAAGGATGACAGAGCCCTGGAGCAGGCTGCCCAGAGAGGTTGTGGAGTCTCCCCTGGGGTCATTCAAACTCCACCTGCACATGTTCCTGTGCAACCTGCTCTTAGTGAACCTGCTCTAGGGGGAGGTGGATTTGGTGATCTCCAGAGGTCTCTAACCCCTGCCATTCTGTGTTTCTGTGGAATAAAGTGTCCATTCCAAAGGAAAAGCTGCAATATTTGGTTGCTGTACTGAATGATGATTAGAAAATTTAAAATTTCTTCTATTTCTAGTTTCTGCTGCCTTTGAAAGTGAATTCTGAGACCACCCAATTTCAAGTTTCTTCTATTTCTAGTCCCTGCTGCCTTTGAAAGTTAATTCTGAGTCCACCCAATTTCAAGTTTCTTCTATTTCTAGTTTCTGCTGCCTTTCAAAGTTAATTCTGAGACCACCCAATTTCAAATTTTTTTCTATTTCTAGTCCCTGCTGCCTTTCAAAGCTAATTCTGAGTCCACCCAATTTCAAGTTTCTTGTATTTCTAGTCTCTCCTGCCTTTGAAAGTGAATTCTGAGACCACCCACACTACCAGTAAAGAGAAGGTGAGTTCAGTTCTGCAATGGAGAAGTTGAAATCCTCAAGCCAAATAAGAATCAAGACAGAATTCAGGTCTAGGGTCCACATGGTCAGTACAAGTGCCCAGTGCAAAGGTTCAACTCACACTGGGTAAAGAGCTGTTAGCAGCTTTGGCTCTCAGGTGTCACACATACTCCATTTTTAGGCCAAGATTCCTGCTAAAAATAACATTAGTAAGAATTGTCCTTTTCTCAGGCTCCAGAGAATTTGTTTGAGCATCTTTTTTTTTTCTTCATTACTTGAAATTACCTCCTTATATCTTTACAACCTGCTCAAAAGGTTNCTGTTTGGCTTGGAGAAGAGCAGAATGAGGGGGGGAATCTTGTCAGTGTTTATAAATACTTAAGGGTGGGTGTCAGGAGGATGGGGCCAGCCTTCTTTCAGTGGTGCCCAGTGACAGGACAAGAGATAATGGATGTGAACTTAATAAGGGTCATCTAAACATGGTAAGGAGCTTCTCTACTATAAGGATGACAGAGCCCTGGAGCAGGCTGCCCAGAGAGGTTGTGGAGTCTCCCCTGGGGTCATTCAAACTCCACCTGCACATGTTCCTGTGCAACCTGCTCTTAGTGAACCTGCTCTAGGGGGAGGTGGATTTGGTGATCTCCAGAGGTCTCTAACCCCTGCCATTCTGTGTTTCTGTGGAATAAAGTGTCCATTCCAAAGGAAAAGCTGCAATATTTGGTTGCTGTACTGAATGATGATTAGAAAATTTAAAATTTCTTCTATTTCTAGTTTCTGCTGCCTTTGAAAGTGAATTCTGAGACCACCCAATTTCAAGTTTCTTCTATTTCTAGTCCCTGCTGCCTTTGAAAGTTAATTCTGAGTCCACCCAATTTCAAGTTTCTTCTATTTCTAGTTTCTGCTGCCTTTCAAAGTTAATTCTGAGACCACCCAATTTCAAATTTTTTTCTATTTCTAGTCCCTGCTGCCTTTCAAAGCTAATTCTGAGTCCACCCAATTTCAAGTTTCTTGTATTTCTAGTCTCTCCTGCCTTTGAAAGTGAATTCTGAGACCACCCACACTACCAGTAAAGAGAAGGTGAGTTCAGTTCTGCAATGGAGAAGTTGAAATCCTCAAGCCAAATAAGAATCAAGACAGAATTCAGGTCTAGGGTCCACATGGTCAGTACAAGTGCCCAGTGCAAAGGTTCAACTCACACTGGGTAAAGAGCTGTTAGCAGCTTTGGCTCTCAGGTGTCACACATACTCCATTTTTAGGCCAAGATTCCTGCTAAAAATAACATTAGTAAGAATTGTCCTTTTCTCAGGCTCCAGAGAATTTGTTTGAGCATCTTTTTTTTTTCTTCATTACTTGAAATTACCTCCTTATATCTTTACAACCTGCTCAAAAGGTTTTGCTGACAGAGGCAACCTCCTGGAGTAAGGCTGACCACAGACCTACAACTTACCCACATGTGGCCTCAACAGAGGCAACCTCCTGGAGTAAGGCTGACCACAGGCCTACAACTTGCCCACACATGGCCTCCACTCTGAAAACAGAGTAGCAGAAGAGTAGCTGCAATGGCCTTTACCCATAGAATTGTAGAATCACACCATGGTAGGGGTGGAAAGGGACCTCTGGAGCTCATCCAATTCACCCCCTTGATAAAGCAGGGTCACCTAGGGCAGGTTGCACAGGAACATCTCCAGGTGGGTTTGGAATCTCTCCAGAGAAGGAGACTCCACAACCTCTCTGGGCAGCCTGCTCCAGGGCTTCAGCACCTTCACAGTAAGGAAGTTTTTCCTTAAGTTCACTCAGCCAACCTCAGTCCCTGGAGCAGTTTGGNAGCCCTGGAGCAGGCTGCCCAGAGAGGTTGTGGAGTCTCCCCTGGGGTCATTCAAACTCCACCTGCACATGTTCCTGTGCAACCTGCTCTTAGTGAACCTGCTCTAGGGGGAGGTGGATTTGGTGATCTCCAGAGGTCTCTAACCCCTGCCATTCTGTGTTTCTGTGGAATAAAGTGTCCATTCCAAAGGAAAAGCTGCAATATTTGGTTGCTGTACTGAATGATGATTAGAAAATTTAAAATTTCTTCTATTTCTAGTTTCTGCTGCCTTTGAAAGTGAATTCTGAGACCACCCAATTTCAAGTTTCTTCTATTTCTAGTCCCTGCTGCCTTTGAAAGTTAATTCTGAGTCCACCCAATTTCAAGTTTCTTCTATTTCTAGTTTCTGCTGCCTTTCAAAGTTAATTCTGAGACCACCCAATTTCAAATTTTTTTCTATTTCTAGTCCCTGCTGCCTTTCAAAGCTAATTCTGAGTCCACCCAATTTCAAGTTTCTTGTATTTCTAGTCTCTCCTGCCTTTGAAAGTGAATTCTGAGACCACCCACACTACCAGTAAAGAGAAGGTGAGTTCAGTTCTGCAATGGAGAAGTTGAAATCCTCAAGCCAAATAAGAATCAAGACAGAATTCAGGTCTAGGGTCCACATGGTCAGTACAAGTGCCCAGTGCAAAGGTTCAACTCACACTGGGTAAAGAGCTGTTAGCAGCTTTGGCTCTCAGGTGTCACACATACTCCATTTTTAGGCCAAGATTCCTGCTAAAAATAACATTAGTAAGAATTGTCCTTTTCTCAGGCTCCAGAGAATTTGTTTGAGCATCTTTTTTTTTTCTTCATTACTTGAAATTACCTCCTTATATCTTTACAACCTGCTCAAAAGGTTTTGCTGACAGAGGCAACCTCCTGAAGTAAGGCTGACCACAGACCTACAACTTACCCACATGTGGCCTCAACAGAGGCAACCTCCTGGAGTAAGGCTGACCACAGGCCTACAACTTGCCCACACATGGCCTCCACTCTGAAAACAGAGTAGCAGAAGAGTAGCTGCAATGGCCTTTACCCATAGAATTGTAGAATCACACCATGGTAGGGGTGGAAAGGGACCTCTGGAGCTCATCCAATTCACCCCCTTGATAAAGCAGGGTCACCTAGGGCAGGTTGCACAGGAACATCTCCAGGTGGGTTTGGAATCTCTCCAGAGAAGGAGACTCCACAACCTCTCTGGGCAGCCTGCTCCAGGGCTTCAGCACCTTCACAGTAAGGAAGTTTTTCCTTAAGTTCACTCAGCCAACCTCAGTCCCTGGAGCAGTTTGGAGGAGCACCAGCATGCTGTGGAGGGGTTTTCACTCAGATTATCCAGATTTCACACTCTGTGCTAAGTGTCTGCTGTATATTTGGACAGGAGGCAGCCCAGGGTGATGCTAAACACATATCCCCATCCTCCTACTCCACAAGTCCCACTGCAGTCACCACCAAGTCCCTTCCCTAGACATGAATATCTGTCAACATGCACAAAGCCACAGAGCAGCTCCACAAGCAACCAAAGCACCATAGGCAGGAGCCAATCTTTCCACCACCAAAGTGTCTGCAGGAGGTGAGGTGGCCCCAGATGGGGGGAGATTTCCACATCAGAGTAGAAATCAGACTCAGGCTGTAGCTCAGGCCCCTCCTGTACAGGTGATCTGCATCTTGCCATTACACCCACCTGTGCTTCACTACTGGATGACATCTGTCTTCCAGGTAAGACCTGTCTCTGTGTGGAGTCTTTTAAAAGCACATCTAGGGGCTGGTTTTACAGCACTTGCCTCAGTTTTGTCCAACCTGATTGCCAGCCATGCAAAGCAGGGATTATAAACCCCCAAAGTCTAACCTGCCCAATACATCTCCAATGACTTTTTGCACTTCTAATAAAGTTTATAGATGTTGTTAAGGTTGGAAAAGACCTCTAAGATCATTGAGTCCAACCATCAACCCATCACCACCATACCTATCAAGCCATATCCCAAAGTGCCAGGGTTTTGAACACCTTCAAGGATGGTAACTCCACCACTTCCCTGGGCAGCCTGTGGTGCATTGCTCTCCTACCATAACCTTGTACACTCAAAGCTTAAAGATAACATTTTTATTACACATAACAACACTCTGCTATCCTTCATGCCTGTCTCAGCTCTAAAATCAGCTCCATTGAGCACCTCAGTGTGTTATGGAGTGTGTGTCCACATCCTGGTCTAGCTTCCATCACTGCAGCTCCACTAAGAGGGTGGTTTGCACCCAAGAGAATGATCTTCCCCATGACTGGGAGTATGCAGGACCCAGACCAGCAGTGTATAACATCCTTTGGGTGGGGGAACTTAAAGGAGGAGTTTAGCACCTCTCCACTAACATGGCAGCCTCTGCTTTAGTGGGAGCAAGCCCTTGTGCATGAAATCCCCTGGGCAGTGCTCAGACTGTAGGAAAAAACCCATGGTGGAGCTTTAGGGGATGCACAAGTGAAAGCAGATTGGACATTAGAAGAAATTTCTTCACTGAAAGGGTTCTCAAACACTGGAACAGGCTCCCCAGGGAGGTGGGAGAAGGCTTCCCAACCCTGGAGGCAGAGATGTGCTCTGCTATGAGGACAGGCTGAGAGAGTTGGGGTTCTGCAGCCTGCAGAAGAGAAGGCTTCCAGGAGACCTTAGAGTAGCCTTCCAGTATCTGAAGGGGGCTACAGGAAGGCTGGGGAGGGACTGTTGACAAGGGCTTGCAATGACAGGACTAGGGGCAATGGGTTTGAACTGGCAGAGGGGAGATTTAGACTGGATGTTAGGAGGAAGTTCTTTACAGTGAGGGTGGTGAGACACTGGCACAGGTTGCCCAGGGAGGTTGTGGCTGCTCCCTCCCTGGAGGTGTTCAAGGCCAGGTTGGATGAGACCTTGAGTGACCTGTGCTAGTGGGAGGTGTCCCTGCCTATGGCAGGGGGTTGGAACTGGATGATCTTTGAGGTCTCTTCCAACCTTACCATTCTATGATTCTATGTGGTGCTGAAGGAAAACACATTTGGTAGAGTTAGAGGATGGTTGGACTCAAGTGACCTTAAAAGATCTTTCCCAACCAAACCCATTCTGTGATTCTATGATTAATTCAGCCTTTTTACTATGGAGGCTTTACTTGACCAGAGCTCATTTACCCCTCAGCTGCAGCATGTGCTGGAAGTGACCCCAGTGCTACAAGGGTGTGTTTTAGAAGCAGGAATTAGCTCTGTGACCTGCATTGTCCTTAAGGAGAAGTTGAAGGAAGAAACACAGAAGCCAACACAGAACTCGTTGTTGTTTTGCTGCTCTTTACAGAGTGAACAAGGGTGGTGAGTGTGGCCACGAGGCACAGGTTATCAGGTCTGACTCAGTGCCTGAATTGCTGCTGGGGAATTTGGTCCTGCCAGCAGCTTCATGCTTTTCACAGGCACCATCAAGTGGGTAAATGCACAGCTCTGATTTTACAGTGAGGAAAATAAAGCTAGCAAAAACCACACAGAAATGCAGGAGGACACCCAGCAAGGGAATGGTTTGGCTTGGAAAGGACCTTAAAGATCATCCAGTTCCAACCCCCTGCCATGGGCAGGGACACTAGCCCAGCTTGCTCAGGGCCCCATCCAACCTGGCTTTCAACATCTCCAGGGAAGGGGCATCCAAAACCTCCCTGGGCAGCCTGTTCCAGTGTCTCACCAGGCTCACTCTAAAACAATTTCTTCCTGATCTTCAGTCTCAATCTCCCCTCTTCCAGCTCAAAGCCATTGTTTCTCATCCTATCACTACAAGCCCTTGTAAAATGTCCCTCCTCAGCTCTCCTGGAGCCCCTTCAGGTTCTGGAAGGCTGCTCTAAGGTATCCCTTGAGCTTTCTCTTCTCCAGGCTGAACAGCCTCAACTCCCTCAGTCTGTCCCCCTAGGGGAGGTTCTTCAGCCCTTTGATCACTTTCACAGCCTCCTCTGGACTCACTCCAACAGTTCCATGTCTGAAGAAGTGAATAATGACAAACCCAAGAGCATTTTCCCCTCTGAACATGGACAACAGCTGCAATGCAACCTTGCCATAGTTTCTTGTTTGCACTGACCCATTGGCAGCCCAGACTGAAGCAGTATCCCAGGAGAGGGTGTGCATCATGTCCAGACCTGTAGGTCTGCAGGCCAGCATGTGTTCAGGGATAGACAAGGACCTTAGTATCACAGTATCACAGTATCAGCAAGGTTGGAAGAGACCTCAAAGATCATCAAGTCCAACCCATTACCACAGACCTCAAGACTAGACCATGGCACCAAGTGCCACGTCCAAACGTGCCTTGAACACCTCCAGGGACGGTGACTCCACCACCTCCCTGGGCAGCCCATTCCAGTGGGGAATGACTCTCTCAGTGAAGAACTTTCTCCTCACCTCCAGCCTAAACTTCCCCTGGCACAGCTTGAGACTGTGTCCTCTTGTTCTGGTGCTGGTTGCCTGAGAGAAGAAAGCAACCTCCTGCTGGCCACAACCACCCTTCAGGTAGTTGTAGACAGCAATAAGGTCTCCCCTGAGCCTCCTCTTCACCAGGCTAAACAATCCCAGCTCCCTCAGCCTCTCCTCATAGGGCTTGTGCTCGAGGCCTCTCACCAGCCTCGTTGCCCTTCTCTGGACACGCTCAAGCACCTCAATGTCCTTCTTAAATTGAGGGGCCCAGAACTGGACACAGTCCTCAAGGTGTGGCCTAACCAGTGCAGAGTACAGGGGGAGAATGACCTCCCTGCTCCTGCTGGCCACACCATTCCTGATGCAAGTACCAGCTGCAGTGAGAAGGGAGAGGTCCAGGGCAAGAGTAATGGCTGCACTGGAGCAGGACAAGAAGAAAGTGGCTCCTGTGTGTGCAAAACCAGGGAACCAGCAGCCATCCCCTGGGCTGGGGCATGCCCAGAACCCACTGACAGCACCATTCCTGTGGTTAATCCTGAAGGGAATTACTGTACCTGCCAGGAGGAAAAGATGAGCAGCAGCCACCCAGATGCAAAGGGCTCTGTCAGAAGAGTGCTGCCCGGGGTCACACATCAACCTCTTCATTCTTCAGGCATGTTCTGGAAGAGAGATGTTGGTGAGCACTCCTTTCCCACACACACTTGGCTGAGACATTCCAGCTGCTTCTGCAGTCTGCTGAAGTGGCAATCACTGCTTGGCGGAGCCCAAATGTCCTCAGTCTTTGTGGCTGAGCTGAGTCATCAGGTCAGCAGTGCCTGTAAGGGTCACAGCTGCATGAACCCTCTGGTTTCTAGAGAGATGAGGTTTACCCAGGTACACTGTGCCTGTTTTGTTCATCTCTCACAGCTCTGCAACCCTGCTGCAAACAGCTCTGCAGAAAAGGAGCTGGAAATGCTGGTAGACAAGGAGTTCACCATAAGCCACCAGTGTATGTTCATGGCCAAGAAGGCCAAGGGTACTGTGGGCCAGCAGGTTGAGGAGAACCTGCAGAGACCTTCTTCTCTGCTCTGCCCTGGTGAGGCCACACCTGGAGTATTGTGTCCCCATTTCAAGAGGGACAGGGGACTACAGGAGTCCAACAGAGGGCCACAAAGATGCTGAGGGGACTGGAACATCTCTTTGAGTAGAGAAACTGAGAGATCTGGGGCTGTTTGGCCTGGAGAAGAGCAGATTGAGAGGGATGTGATCAATGCTGATCAATAGTTAAAGGGTGCAGGTCAAGAGGATGGGGCTGGGCTCTTTTCAGCGGTGCCCAGCAACAAGATAAGGGGCAATAAACACTAACTGAAACTCAGGAGGTTTCACTACAACTCACTCAATGAGAAACTTCTTTGCTGTGAGGGTGCTGGAGCCCTGGAGCAGGCTGCCCAGAGAGGTTGTGGAGTCTTTCTTGGGATAGATTCCAAACCTGCCTGGTCATTGTGATCCTGGGCAACCTGCTCTTGGTGACCCTGCTTTAGAAGTGGCATTGGACTAGATGATCTCCAGAGGTCCTTTCCAGCCATCATCATTCTGTGATTCTGTGAAACCTGTTAAGGATTTCCAACCCACTTGGAGAAAAAGAATCCATGTCTGAAGTGATGAAGTCCCTACAAATGTTGGGAAAATAAAAAGTGAAATCTCTACCAGTGAGGTTAAGCTGGATGTGCCAACCCACAGCCATACCCCACAGACTCGTGTGGGACTGGAGACCTTCAGGCAGCAGAGAGGGCAAGAGGCACACAGAGAAGGATGTAAGTGCTCAGGGACAGCAGAATCAAAAAAAAAAAATTAAAAATTAAGTCTCACCCTTGGGCTTCATCTCCAAAAATCTTCCCCCCTGGGAACATCCTCATAATTGGGGAAGGACTAGTTCCAGGGCACACTGAATTCCTCAAGCAAAATCCAGATATGCTACTCTAAATTTAAAGGAGTTTGTTCCATTTTGTGCTTCACTTTGACTTGCTTCCAAGATGGCTGTAGTTAAAGCAAAGCTCAGCCAGCCTCACTGACCAAGACCCCCAGACTGTCCTAGAGCCCTGCAAACTGCCCTAGGGTGCTCTCCTCTCTCTCTTCACTGGACATCAAAGGCTTATTCTTGCTTTTGGACCACATTGGATTAAACCTTTAGCTACTAATGAGATACCTAAAACAGCTGTAAGGGATGGAGTGGGTCTTCAGATTGTCTAAGGTGGCCAAGCTCAGTGGAGTCAGCTGGCTTCACATCAGACAGCCCTTGCCTGAGGCTCCCCACTGAGAGTTCCTACTCTCTGACCACTGGTGAAATGGAAAGGGTCTCTTTATGCCCAAGCATGTAAAACAAACAGTAGAAAACTATTTTTCAACCCCTTGAGCTAGTAACAACTCTCCCCAATTCCATTCAAAATTGCACTTTACAAAACACAGAAAATGAGGGAACCTCATCCAGGTGGTTTTTTTTTTTCTTTCCCTTTGCTGCTGTGACAACAAATCTCTTCTCCCAACCTCCTCCTTTATTATTCCCACACTGATTTGATGGTTTTTGCAGTAACATTTAAGGCATAAATCATTATGCTCCCAACCTGCAGTACCTAAAAAGAACTTCTTCCATAATTCATACTTTTTCCTCCTAAAAACACTCATTAAAACATTAAAATATGCTGCTCCAAAACTCACCTCCCTCTGTAGCACAGAAACCAAGGTAGATTTTTGCCCAGTGCTCCACACTGTTTCCTCTGCCAGATGTCAAAAGATCAGTGAAGAGAAACACAAAGAGAACCCCAGGTGGGATGCTGTGATGCTTTCAGTGGGTCAGGTAATGAAGAGTGAGTGGTTTCTATCCTGAAACCACATTTCTTAGCTCCTGGAAAATCTGTTGGGACAACAAACCTCTGCTCCCAACCTTCTCTTTTATTACTCCAGTAATGATCTGTTGACTTTTGCAATAACATTTAAGAAACAAATCATTATGCTCCCAGCCTGAGGCACGTCACAGGCTTCTGTTAAGTTTTGTCCAGAGCAAAGTCCAGAACATGCAGCATTATAAAACAGAGAGGTGAGAAAAGGAAAAAAAAAAAAACAAAACAAAAAATCCCACACAATCAAATTAAGGATTTCCCCTGTTTCTAATTCAAAAAGTGGCTGCACAAAACAACACCAGTTGTAATTTTCTCACAGCAGCTGCCCAGCCTCTCTTAGTAGCATACAGCACAAGGTAAAGATCATAGAATGGTTTAGGTTGGACCTCAAAAATCATCTGCTTCCAACCTCCCATCAGTGTCTTTCTTCCCTCATTAACAAGTCACTGCCAAGCTCAAAAAACTATTAATTAAATTATTTTGTCATTATTATTAATTAAAAAATTGTGCTTGCTGCTGAGAAAGGCTTTGTGAGTTGAGACCAAGGAGTGAGTGGTGCTATGAGATTCAATAAGGTCAAGTGTTTAGTGCTAAACTTGGGTCACAACAACCCCATGCAAGACTCCAGGCTTGGGGCAGAGTGGCTGGAGAGCTGCTCAGCAGAGAAGGACCTGGGATGTTGATTGATGGGCAGCTGAAGATGAGCTAGCAGTGTGCTCAAGGTGGCCAAGAAGGCCAATGGCATCCTGGTCTGGATCAGCAATAGTGTGACCAGCAAGAGCAGGGCAGGGATTGTCCTCCTGTACACAGCACAGGTGAGGCCACACCTCGAGTGTTGGATTTTGGGCTCCTCACTCCAAGAAGGACATTGAGGTGCTGGGGCAGATCCAAAGAATCATAGAATGGTAAGGTTGGAAGGGACCTCAAAGATCATCCAGTTCCAACCCCCTGCCATAGGCAGGGACACCTCCCACTAGCACAGGTCACTCAAGGCTTCATCCAACCTGGCCTTGAACACCTCCAGGGAGGGAGCAGCCACAACCTCCCTGGACAACCTGTGCCAGTGTCTCACCACCCTCACTGTAAACAACTTCCAAACCATCACAATGGTATGGAAGGAGCTTTTACTGCAACCCCAGAGCAACTACTGAGAAGGTCTTTTTCTACTTCCCCCACCTTCTTCTCCCTATTTCCCAGTTCTCCAGTTCAGACTGGTGGCTTTAATTACTTGATGTGAGTCATTTATCAGGTTTGGTAGAAATGATGACAAAGGATCTGAGCCACCACGTGAGGGCATCTCCTCTTTAACAGAGGCTGATCTAACAACCAACATCCTGAATCCACTTCTGGTCAACATTCCCCTGGGAAGAAATCCCAAGCACAACTCCAGGCTGGGTGGGGAATGGCTGAGAGCAGCCCTGAGGAACAGGCTCTGGGGGTCTGGGGTGATGAAAAGCTCAACATGAGGCTGCAGTGCGAGTGCAGCCCAAACAGCAACTGTGTGCTGGGCTGCAGCAAGAGCAGTGTGGGCAGCAGGGCAAGGGAGGGGATTCTGCCCCTTTGCTCTGCTCTCCTCAGACCCCAGCTGCAGTCCTGTGTGCAGTTCTGGAGCCCCCAGCACAGGAAGGACATGGAAGTGTTGGAGCAGGTCCAGAGGAGGCCACAAAGATGCTGAGAGGGCTGCAGCAGCTCTGCTCTGAGGACAGGCTGAGAGAGTTGGGGCTCTGCAGCCTGGAGAAGAGAAGGCTTCCAGGAGACCTTAGAGGAGCCCTCCAGGATCTGAAGGGGGCTCCAGGAAGGCTGGGGAGGGACTATTGACAAGGTCTTGCAATGCCAGGACAAGGGGCAATGGGTTTGAACTGGCAGAGGAGAGATTGAAACTGGATGTTAGGAGGAAGTTGTTTGCAGTGAGGGTGGTGAGACACTGGAACAGGTTGCCCAGGGAGGTTGTGGCTGCTCCCTCCCTGGAGGGGTTCAAGGACAGGTTGGACGAGGCCTTGAGGGACCTGTGCTAGTGGGAGGTGTCCCTGCCTGTGGCAGGGGGTTGGAACTGGAGGATCCTTGAGGTCCCTTCCAACCTTACCATTCTATGATTCAAAGATTTAAAAGAGGAAACTTAAGGCTCAGAGCAGGAAAACCACCTGTGATGGAGCACAATGAAATGAAGAAGCAGAAAAGGAAGGCAGATCACATCCAGGCTCACTGAGGCCATCCGGGTAAAAAAACAACAAAAAAAGGAATTTTGCTTTACTTTGGATGTGCAAAGATTTTTGCCAGCAGGTTGCTATGGTGATTTTTCAGCTCTCCCAAGCCTCCTCATAACTGTAATTACATCTCAAAGCCTGGGAGCTGGGAATCTTTGATTCTTTGGTGGGAGAATGTGGGTGGCTGACTCTTCAGGATGTTTTTCACCCAGCCATTTTTATTCTTAAACAAAAAGATTCATCCACTTGTGCCTTTAACAGTTGGCAACAGCTTCTGTGCAACCTTCTGGCCTCACTGGCTGCCATCCTCCCAAGACTTGACTAATGTGTAACTAAAAGGCTCTGTCTTCAGAGCACCTCATTCCTGCATTATGCATCAGGGAAGGGTTAGCTCCCCCTTGAACTGAGCTGGACATTGCAATTTTCTCCCTAAACTAAAATGAGTAGAATGAGAGGAAGATTTTTACATCTCCTCAGCTTTTTATTTCCTTCAGTTGCCACTGACTGAGTGCTGAGAGCACAGAGGCTGTGGAAATATCCTCTCCACCTTCCAGCCCACGAATCCACACAGCTCTGCACAGCTCCCCCAGTACAACACACTGTTATAAAAGCTAGAAACACAAAATCCAGATCATAGCATTGTTTAGGGTGGAAAAGACCTCCAAGATCATCAAGTCCAACCAGCAACCCAACACCAGCATGCCCACTAAACCACATCCCAAAGTACCACATCCACAAGTTTCTTGAACACTTCTAGGGATGGTGACTCCACCACCTCCCTGGGCAGCCTGTGCCAATCCCTGACCACTCCTGCAGCAAAGACATTTTTTCCTAATCTCCAACCTAACCCTCCCCAGGCACAGCTTCAGGACATTTCCTCTCATTCTGCTACCTGAGATCAGAGAGAAGAGCCCAACCCCACCTGGCTCTAACCTCCTTTCAGGGAGTTGTAGAGAGCAATGAGTCTCCCCTTAGCATCCTCTATCTTTCTCCTAATGTCCAGTCTAAATTTCCCCTACTCTAGTTTCCATTGCCCCTTGTCACAGGATCACAGATGCCAGGGGTTGGAAGAGACACAAAGAGATCATCCAGTCCAACTCCCCTGCCAGAGCAGGACCAGACAACCCAGCTCAGGTCACACAGGAACACATCCAGACAGGCCTTGAAAGGCTCCACAGAAGGAGACTCCACAACCTCTCTGGGCAGCCTGTGCCAGTGCTCTGGGACCCTTACAGTCAAGAAGTTCCCCCTTGTGTTGAGGTGGAACCTCCTGTGCTGCAACTTCCATCCATTGCTCCTTGTCCTACCCCAGGCAGCAGTGAGCAGAGCCTGTCCCCACAACACCCAACCCCCAGATATTTATAAACATCAATTAAATCCCCTCTCAGTCTTCTCTTCCCCAGACTAAGCAGCCCCAGGTCCCTCACCAGGCAGTGCTCCAGCCCCCTCATCATCCTCATAGCCCTCCACTGGACCTTCTCCAGCAGATCCCTGTCCCTCTTAATCTGGGGAGCCCAAAACTGAAGGTAGAACTCAAGATGAGGTCTCACCAGGGCAGAGTAGAGGTGGAGGAGAACCTCCCTTGATCTGCTGGACTCACTCTTCTTAATGCACCCCAGGATCCCATTGGCTTCTTGGCCACCAGGGCACATTGCTGCCCCATGGATGTTCTCCACCAGCACTCCCAGCTCCCTCTCCACAGGGCTTCTCTCCAGCAGATCACCTCCCAGCCTGTACCATCTTATCACCACAGGCCCCTCCCCAGCTCTCCTGTAGGTCACATTTGTTCACTCTTAGCAGCCTTTCATCGTTTTTCTCCATGACTGCAAAAGACACACAGCTGTAAAAAATCAGACCTGATTGCAGTTATTCTTGGTTTCACTCCACCTCTCAAATCCTCCCTGGGACCTCCCAGCATAAGGAATCTCTCCACCTGGCATCCAGGCACTGAGCTCAAAGCTATTATTCCTCTCCCCCCCATTCCAAGCAGCTTTTCAGACACTCGTTTCAGGGGCATCTGGCCACAGCACACTGCACTGAGGTTCCTGATGGCTCCCTGTCAGCTGCAGTGGCCTTCCCCCCTGCCAGAACTATTGCACTACCCCCAAGGATCAAGCCTCCCCAGCCTTTCTCACAGCACATTAAGTGGAGAACCCTCTGCACAACAATCTCTCTGCAGCACCTAGCAGGTGGTTCATCGATCCAGCCTGGCACTGCTGCTGCAACCACAACCCATAATGGCTGGGCTGGAAAGTGCTACTTCCATGCAGCACACCTGCCCTCCACTCACTGCTTTAATGGCCCCAGAGTGGCTGCAGCACAGTGATGGAGACAAATTGCAATGTCAGTCTCACAACTGCTTTTATTGGTGGTGTCATCTCCTAGTCCTCTGGAATTATGGATCATGAAAATTGCCTTTGAAAGTAATTTGATGTTGTGAGACTTTGGAACAAGACCTTTATGGCTTGAGTGGTTGATATCATGTCAGGCTCATTTTGTGGGATGTTTCAGTAGTGAAAGAGGTGAGAAGGAAAGATGAGGTAGATATGAGTGGCTGTGGTGAGACTGAGGGAGCTGGGACTCTTTAGCTTGGAGAAGAAGAGCCTGAGAGGTGACCTCATTCATGGTTATAAAGATGTAAAGGCGAGTGCCAGGAGGCTGGAGCCAGGCTCTGCTGGGTGATGCCCAATGACAGGACAAGGGGTAATGGGTACAAGTTGAGGCATAGGAAGTTTCATTTAAACATGAGGAGGAATTTTTTCACTGTGAGGGGGACAGAACCCTGGAACAGGCTGCCCAGGGGTGTTGGGGAGGCTCCCTCTCTGGAGATATTGAAATCAGACTATTGTGATAGTCAGATCTTGAAATCAGACTATTTTGATAGTGAGATCATGCTTCAGTGTCTTTGTTGACAGCTTCAGTACCCTGAACTCTTTTCTTTAGAATCATAGAACAGTTTAGGTTGGAAGGCACCACCAAAGGTCATCCAGTCCAGCTCCCTCTGCAGTCAGCAGGGACATCCTCCACTAGCTTAGGGTCCCCAGAGCCCTGTCAAGCCTCACTTTCAATACCTCCAGGGATGCGACCCCAACCACCTCCCTGGGCAACNGGCAGAGGGAAGATTTAGACTGGATGTTAGGAGGAAGTTGTTTGCAGTGAGGGTGGTGAGACACTGGCACAGGTTGCCCAGGGAGGTTGTGGCTGCTCCCTCCCTGGAGGTGTTCAAGGCCAGGTCGGATGAGGCCTTGAGTGACCTGTGCTAGTGGGAGGTGTCCCTGCCTATGGCAGGAGGTTAGAACTAGATGATCCTTGAGGTCCCTTCCAACCTTACCATTCTATGATTCTAACATCCAATCTAATTCACATACCGTAGTAGCTATGCAGCTAAGCCACCAGCACAGCTTTTCTTTTTAAAGATATTAGTGAAAGGCAGGAGGAAATGTTCCTTAGGGAATTTCATTTGTATCTTCTTCTGAGGAAGGTCTTGGCCCTTCCTTGGTCAAAGGTCTAATCATGTTCCAGGCAGGACAAGGCATGCAAGGTCTTAATCACAGCCCCTGAAATTTAAAGCACTTAATGACTCTGTTAAAGAGGTGACAAATGTCTGCTGAGGTGTTCAAGAAAGGTGTGGAGGTGGCGCTTTGGGACAGGGTTTAGTGGCAGTGGTGGTGTTAGGTTGGAGGTTAGACTCGATGGTCTTAGAGGGCATTTCCAACTAGAGCAATTCTCTGGTTCTATGACTTCAGTGGAGCCCTCATTTACTTGGCACACAGTCAGAGCTGAACCTGGCAGGTGGATGCATGCAGATGTTTGCCAATCAGGGGTGGCTGGAGGCCACTGGATGTCACTGTTGCCCCACGCGAGTTCTGCTGATGGGCTTGGTCCTGGCACACAGAGGGCGGCTCCTGCGAAAGAANAGAAAGAGAGAAAGAAAGAAAGAGAGAGAGAATGAAAGAAAGAAAAAGAAAGAGAGAAAGAATGAAAGAGAAAGAGAAAGGAAGAGAAAAAGAAAGAAAGAAAGAAAGAGAGAAAGAAAGAGAAAGAGAGAGAGAGAGAGAGAGAGAGAAATAAATAAATAAATAAAGCAAGCAAGCAAGCAAGAAAGAACGAGAGAAAGGAAGGAAGGAAGGAAGCAAGCAGACCGGTTTGGCTGTCAAAAGCAGCAACAAAGAGAAGGGAATCACAAGAAACAGGGAGTGGATTTTGCTGAGGGTTCATTGCCGTCCCCCAGAGGTGCTGCAAGCTGACCCCCTGGGGGTTGCAGCAGGGTGAGCCCAAGCCCAGCCAGCCACTCACCCACAGCCCTGCAGAAGGGAGCCTGTGCCAAGCTGAGGCATGGTGGAACCAGACCCGGACTGTGTCCCTATCAGCTCCACGTTACTGCTTAATGTATGAGCCTGGCAGGCTGGAAAGGCTGCTGAGCACAGCTCAGCCTGCACTGTGATCCACCTGCAGAAGAGGAGAGCTGGTCTGCAGCACCAGTTAGTCCTCTGCCTCTCCTTCAGCTCCTTGTAAAATATGCTCCTGCCCAGATCCTGGGCACATGTGCAGTGCAGGAACAAACCAGAAAAACAAACAGCACAAGAATACTGACCAGGGGGTAATAATGTTTTAATGCTCATATTTCACAAGCCAAAAACGTCTTCTGGAAGTAAGGACCATTTGAGTCCACACCTTGAGTCCTGGGTTAAGTTTTGGGGCACTCACTCCAAGAAGGATATTGAGGGGCTGGAGCAGGTCCAGTGAAGGGCACCAAAGCTGGGGAAGGGTCTGGAGAACAGGGCTGGGGAGGAGCAGCTGAGGGAATTGGGCGTGTTTAGTGTGGAGAAGAGGAGGCTGAGAGGAGACCTCTTTGCTCTCTACAACTCCCTAAAACAAGGTTGCAGTGGGCTGGGGGTTGGTCTTTTGTCCCTAGTATCAGGCAACAGAACAAGAGGAAATGGCCTCAAGTTGCACCAAGGGAGGTTTAGGTTGGATATCAGTAAAAATGTCTTTGCTGCAAGAGTGGTCAGGTACTGGCACAGGCTGCCCAGGGAGGGGGTGGAGGCACCATCCCTGGAGGTGTTCAAGAAATGGGTGGGCATGGCACTTGGGGACATGGTTTAATGGTCATGATGGTGTTAGGTCCACAGTTGGACTCAGTGATCTTGGAGGTCTTTTCCCACCAAAATGATTCTATGATTCTATAAGCTGGGCTCAGGTATTTGATAAAGTTACTTTAAAATTAATTTTGACCAGTGAGATAGAGTCCCTCTTGCATGAGACCACCAAAATGACAACCCAAAGGTTTGCCCTCATGCTTTAAAGCTGTGCCAGGTTACACTTTAAATCCCCCATCCCTGGTAAAATCTTAGTGACAGTCATGTCAATATCAGCCAAACTCATTTAAGCTGAAGACTGCTGGCCAGGCAGGAGCTCAGAAAGATGGGGACCTCCACTAGAGTGTGCAGAAGGAGTTTCCTTCAAATTACTGAGGCCTGATTCTTCTCTCTGCCTTTTGCATGGCTGGTGGTTGCAGTTTCAGGAAAAATGATCCCCTGCTCTGAATTTTGCATTGGAGTATTTGCATTGGAAACAAGTCCTGGACCCACTTTCTGGGTATTCTTTCCCATCTGCAACAGAACTTTTCCTTCCTCCTCTTTTTATTGTCTTCTCCAGCAGCTGTGCAGAAGGGGACGTCTGATCAGTGGTATTTCAGTGGAAAAGACCTCTAAGATCACCAAGTTCAGCTATCAAGACAACATCACCCTGCCCACTTAAGCATGTCCCCCAGAGTGCCACATCTACACAGTATTTTGAACACCTCCAGGGGTGGTGACTCCACCACCTCCCCGAGCAGCCTGTGCCAATCCCTGACCACCCTTGCAGCAAAGACATTTTTCCTAATCTCCAACCCAAACCTCCCCTGGCAAAATTTCAGGCCATTTCCTCTCCTTCTATTACTTAATACTAGTGAGAAGAGCCCAACCCCCACCTCACTCCAACCTCCTCTCAGGGAGCTGCAGAGAGCAATGAGCTCTGCCCTCAGCCTCCTCTTCTCCACACTGCAAACCCCCAGCTCCCTCAGCTGCTCCTCCCTAGCCCTGTTCTCCAGACCCTTTCCCAGCTTATTTGCTCTTCTCTGGACCTGCTCCAGCCCCTCAATGTCCTTCTTGGAATGAGAAGCCCAAAACTGAACCCAGGACTCCAGATGTGGCCTCACCAGTGTGGCAGTCTGCCAGGAGAACCCTTTGACTCCATTTCACAAGCTCAATAAATTAGTTTCCTCAGGCAGGATTGCAAATGGTCTTTAAAGGCAGAATAGGAAGAGGGGACCCTGTTGTTGGATGGGTGGATGGATAAGGTCAGAGTGGTGGAGTGTTCTATCATATCTCTGCCCCTCCCTCCCCACCACAAAGGGATGGCCAACAGGAGGGCTGATGTCCTGGCTGCCAGAGAGCTTCCTGCCCTGCCTGCAACAACAGTGCCCACACCACCAGTGTTTGCTGAGGGTTAAAAGAGGCTTGCCCTGTGGCTTCTGACTCCTGCTCATCCCATGGCTGATCCCTGGTTTATCTCTGCTAGCACAGGGCAAACCTCAGGCAGTTCAGTGGTTCCATCCAGATGTGTTTATTCCTAGTGCTGCATCCTCACCCCATCTGCATTCTGCTCAGAAAGCTTTGGTTGGGAATTCCATCAGGCCACCCCTTTAACTCTTTGAATCCCTCTGCAAACAGGCAACTGCCTCTTCTTAGCAGCTGCCTGACTCATTTCCTCCCCAAGCCTCTGGGCTCACTCTGCAGCACTTCCTCCTCACATTTTCTACATCTTCTGATATTTTTCCTTTTTCAGCTGAGGCAGGCTGTTAAAAATAGCAACAGGCTTGCACTGTGTGTTTTGTCAAATCAATACTGCCACCCTCAAGATCTTCTCAAGCCCTTGCTCAGAATTATTCCTTTTTCAGTTGCATAAAAGCTGTTCAATCTTGAGGCAATAGAAAGGGTACATTTTAGTGGTCCTAAACCACCACCCCCACCCCCAACTCTATAGAATTGTCTGGTTGGAAAAGACTTTAAGATCATCCATAAAAGACCTTGAGTTCAACCATAATCTAACATCTCCCTGTACACAACTGTTAGACCATGTCCCTCAGCACCTCATTCAAATATCTTACAAACATCTCTAGAGATGGTGACTCCACCACCTCCCTGCAGCCTGTTCCACTACCTGATGACACTTTTGCTGAAAAAAAATTTTGCTACTCTCCAGCTTAAACCTTTCCTGGCACAGTTTCAGGCCATTTCCTCTCCTATCACCTAATACTAGGGAGAAGAGCCCAACCCCCACCTCACTCCAACCTCCTTTCCAACCCTCACCTCACCCCAACCTCCTTTCAGGGACTTGTAGAGAGCAATGAGGTCTCCTCTCAGCCTCTTCTTCTCCAGATTAAACAACCTCAGTTCCCTCAGCTGCCCCTCACCAGCTCTGTTCTCCAGACCCTTCCCCAGCTTCATTGACCTTCCCTGGACATGCTCCAGCACCTCAATGTCTTTTTTGCAGTGAGAAGGCCAAAACTGAACCCAAGACTCAAGATGTGTCCTCATCAGTGCAGAGTACCAGGGCACAATCACTTCCTTGCTCCTGCTGGCTACACTACTGCTGGTTGTGGCCAGGATGCTGCTGAACTTCTGGGCCACCTGAGCACACTGCTAGCTCATATTCAGCCAGCTGTCAACCAGCACCCAGAGATCCCTCCCTGCCAAGCAACTTTCCAAGCAACTCTTTCAGGAGCACCCCATTCAGGCTGTCACTGCTTTGGGCAGAAATCAACCACGGCCAAAAGTGAAACTCGTGGAGCTCAGGAGGTGCTTAAATCTAAAGCTCGATCTGAACTGTGCTGAAGGGCACCTCAGAACACTGCACATTCAGACATGGCACTTTGGGTGGCTGTGGTGGTGTTGGCTGATGGTTGGACTTGATGATCTTAGAGGTTTTTTCCAACCTTAATGATTCTGTGGCTGCTCTGAGCATCTTGGAGCTGGAGCTGGCTTTTCATTGTGTGCTTCTGGCTCACTTGTAACTTTAATGTTAATGTTAATGGATGTTGCTTAATGTTCCTATATGATGATAATTGAGGGGGAGGGGATGATCTTCTTTGAGTCAGAAGTATGTTCAGCTGATTTATAGCAGGTAATGACCAGAGCTTTACTGTAACAGTCCCACTAGGAAGAGAGGCTGAAAGTGCAGCTATGCTGAGCCTTGTTTCCTTGAACTCAGAAGAAGAAAACCAAGCAGGGCTTCTCTTAGTCACTGTTCCCAAATCGAGGTTACTAATATGACCTGCAGCCAAGGCAGTTTCCCCTCCTGTTATTTCAGGAGTCCATTAGATGACTTCTCTTCTACTTGACATAGAATCCAGCCAGTTTGCCTCCCATCCTCTCTCCTTTACCTTTGGCAAGTCCAGGCTTTGACATGCAACCCCCTGCTCTGGCTGAGGAGCCAAACAGAAACACCAACCCTCAGCTGTCTTTCTCTTCAGCTTCCAAGAGCTAAACTGAACTGGCAGCTTTAACCAAGTCTGAAGCTGAGGCACCCTCCACCACACATGAAGCATCCATCATTCCCATTTCATGCTGTTCTGCCACAGCCTGCTGGAGATAAATTCCAGATCCAACGCTACACAGCATCCTCCTGTGCTGTAGCCCACATTTAGGCACTCCACACAGGCATGCACCATATCTCATTTCTAGTGTCAAACCCTGCAGTGTGCTCCAGTGAATGGTTTCTTAAGGGCTGTGATGCATCAAAAGCTTTTAAGGGAAACGGTCCCCTGAAAGCAGGAGGAAATCCGAAGGCAGAGCACAGCTTTGGGCTCGTACCACTTCTCCCTGCAAACGAGGGGTTTGTCAGGAAAGCAGCAAAGAGGTATGAGTAGTTCTCTCTTTATTTCTGCAGGTGGCACCAAGCATTTAGATCCGAGACAGATTTGTCCTTCTAAAGCTTTTTTTTGTTTTTTTTTTTTGGAACAGCTGAAAGATGCTCTCTGTGCTATCCTACCACATAGAATCACAAAATTAACCAGGCTGGAAAAGACCTTTGAGACCTTTGAGTCCAGCCTATAACCCAACCTGGCCCATATCATAGAATCATAGAATCATAGAATCATAGAATCATAGAATCATAGAATCATAGAATGGTAAGGTTGGAAGGAGACCTCAAGGATCATCTAGTTCCAACCCCCTGCCATAGGCAGGGACACCTCCCACTAGTACAGGTCACTCAAGGCCTCATCCAACCTGGCCTTGAACACCTCCAGGGAGGGAGCAGCCACAACCTCCCTGGGCAACCTGTTCCAGTGCCTCACTACCCTCACTGTAAAGAACTTCCTCCTAACATCCAATCTATCACAACCTATGCTAGAATGAAACACAAAGCAAAGCATCCTTTCATTTTTCTAAATTATTGGTTTTTTTCTCTTAGATTCAGACCTTTATTTATCTGCTCCACTCCTGTGGGCTGATCTCCACAAGAAGTGCTCCCTGGCTGATGAACACCACAGCCATGCACAGCTGAGATGTCTCAGTCAGCCAAGGGAAATGTCTCATAGAATCACAGAATGGTTTGGGTTGGAATGGATCTTTAAAGGCCATGTAGTCTAAACCCCCTGCACTCAGCAGGGATATCTTCACCTAGAGCAGGTTGCTCAGAGTCACAAACAACCTGACTTGGAATGTTTTCAGGAATGGGTCACCTACCAGCTCTCTGGGAAGCCTGGGCTTACTCAGTGTAGAATATTTCTTCCTTCTATTCAATCTAAGCCTCCCTCTTAGTTTAAAATGATCACTCCTTGCCCTATCCCAATGAGCCCTCCAAAAAGCCTGTCCTCATCTTTCTTATTGACCTCTTTCAGTACTGAAAGACTACAACAAAACCTCCCCAGAAAGTTCTTCTCCAGGTTGAACAAGCCCAACTCTCTTAGCTTGTTTCCACAGGAGAGGTGCTTCAGCCTTCAGATTGCATCTGTTGCCCTATGCTGTCAATGCTGGCACTGGAACAGAGCTTTGGCTACAGCATCTGAGCCACATCTGTATGTGTGCTTGAAGGAAACTGCCCTGTGTCAGCATCACAGACAGAGAAACACAGCCAGACAACCACCACCTGGCCAGAGGAACAGCCAAGCTACAGTCTCACCACATGTGGGGGGCTATAGAGATGCTGAAGGGGCTGGAGCAGTGCCCTGTGAGGAGGGGCTGAGGGACCTGGGGCTGTTTGGTCTGGGGAAGACTTAGAGGGAATCTAATCAATATCTATAAATATCTGAGGGCTGGGGGTCAAGAGAGAGGGGACAAACTCTTCTCAGTTGTGCCCTGGGATAGCACAAGGGGCAATGGATGTAAACTACAGCCTAGGAAGTTCCATCTCAACATGAGAAAGAACTTCTTTACTGTAAGGGTCTCAGAGCACTGGCACAGGCTGTCCAGAGAGGTTGTGGAGTTTCCTCCTCTGGAGACTTTCAAGACCCATCTGGATGTGTTCCTGTGTGACTTGCACTAGATTATGATCTCACTCTGGCAGGGAGGTTGGACTGGATGATCTCTGGAGGTCCCTTCCAACCCCTAACATTCTGTGGTGCACCTTCCATGAGCCCATCGTTTTTTAAACAGGATCAGCTCTGTGGGAGCAAGATCTGCACCAAATGACCCTACCTCCCTGCCTGCTCCTCCAGCCCAGAGTTTGCCAAATCTGGACTACCAAGTTGNAACCTGACTTGGAATGTTTTCAGGAATGGGTCACCTACCAGCTCTCTGGGAAGCCTGGGCTTACTCAGTGTAGAATATTTCTTCCTTCTATTCAATCTAAGCCTCCCTCTTAGTTTAAAATGATCACTCCTTGCCCTATCCCAATGAGCCCTCCAAAAAGCCTGTCCTCATCTTTCTTATTGACCTCTTTCAGTACTGAAAGACTACAACAAAACCTCCCCAGAAAGTTCTTCTCCAGGTTGAACAAGCCCAACTCTCTTAGCTTGTTTCCACAGGAGAGGTGCTTCAGCCTTCAGATTGCATCTGTTGCCCTATGCTGTCAATGCTGGCACTGGAACAGAGCTTTGGCTACAGCATCTGAGCCACATCTGTATGTGTGCTTGAAGGAAACTGCCCTGTGTCAGCATCACAGACAGAGAAACACAGCCAGACAACCACCACCTGGCCAGAGGAACAGCCAAGCTACAGTCTCACCACATGTGGGGGGCTATAGAGATGCTGAAGGGGCTGGAGCAGTGCCCTGTGAGGAGGGGCTGAGGGACCTGGGGCTGTTTGGTCTGGGGAAGACTTAGAGGGAATCTAATCAATATCTATAAATATCTGAGGGCTGGGGGTCAAGAGAGAGGGGACAAACTCTTCTCAGTTGTGCCCTGGGATAGCACAAGGGGCAATGGATGTAAACTACAGCCTAGGAAGTTCCATCTCAACATGAGAAAGAACTTCTTTACTGTAAGGGTCTCAGAGCACTGGCACAGGCTGTCCAGAGAGGTTGTGGAGTTTCCTCCTCTGGAGACTTTCAAGACCCATCTGGATGTGTTCCTGTGTGACTTGCACTAGATTATGATCTCACTCTGGCAGGGAGGTTGGACTGGATGATCTCTGGAGGTCCCTTCCAACCCCTAACATTCTGTGGTGCACCTTCCATGAGCCCATCGTGTTTTAAACAGGATCAGCTCTGTGGGAGCAAGATCTGCACCAAATGACCCTACCTCCCTGCCTGCTCCTCCAGCCCAGAGTTTGCCAAATCTGGACTACCAAGTTGTCAATTGTGCTGGTTTGAGGCTAATTGGAATATTTTAATGAACAAAAAAATATATTAGAGGCTGTGAAAAGAAAACAATGGTGATGTCTCAGGGGTGGAAACACAGTTCGATAATCTGTCACTCTTGAGGTCTTTGGCTAGCCTAAGGTCAGCCTTTTTCCCAGACAGCATCTTCCCAACCTTAGCCAAAAGCCAGGAGGTTCAGAGACCCATTCATGGTGAAACCTGCTTTGCCACAGCTTCTCCATCCAGAGCAAAAGGGATGACAACTTTACCTTTACATTAGCCCAGGAGAGGAATGAAGGGCACAGGGGAAGGAATGATGCAGCTGTGCAGCCTTCCACACCATAAGGTATATGAGGTAGAGCAATCACACTGTAAGGGTGTTCAGAAGGCAGAGTGCTGTGCTGCAGTGTGCAGCACTTCTTGCATCGAAGCGTCCTGCCCATCTGCACACCCTCAGGGGCTGCACTGCTTGTGGCTTCTCTCCTGGCACTCCATGCAGCAGGCCCAGCTGGTCAGTGGCTCACTCATCAATCCTTGCTGTCTCTGGAACCGTGGTGGGAACTGAGGTGTGAGGCATAGATAGCCCCAGCCAGGGGAAAGACTGGACAGATGCCAGTGGCACGAGTGAGTGTGGGGTTACAGCTGAGGCAAGCCAGGGAGGATCACTAACCAAGCTCCCAGCCCTGCAGTGCTACCCATGCCTTACACCACCCACCCAGCCTTGCCTGCAGGAAGCTGTGCCCTCAGACCCCTCCCACAGGGTCAGTTTTCTGCCCACTTAATCCCACAGAGGCACCAAGGGTAGGTACCACAAGGCCTTTCCTTTAAGCAGCCAGGTCTGTGCAGCCAGGTGCTCAGAGGGCACCAAAGCATCCTGATCCATGCCTAACCTGCATGCCCATCCTGTTCTGGTGAAGCAGGGAAAGATCCAGAATTAAAAGTGGACCCTTATCAAGAGATATCACCCAAATATCCTTATCCCTAACCACTTGTCCACACTGTAAAACTTCTGTGCCACAGCTCTCAGATTTGCCAACTGTAAGCTCCCCCACAGCTAGGTTGGGTGCTCTGAGTTTTCAAAGCTGGGCTGGGGATTATCAGCCCTTGCCAGTTCCCTTTTTGGGTGCTCCTCCACACAGCTGGCCTGGCTGGTTGCATTGTGTTGGAATCAGATTGCATTTCACTGCAGCCTTTTGGAGCTGTTACTCTATCCCCAGGCTAACATAGCTGCCCTACTCACATGCAAAGCAGAGATGGACACAGCTCCCTGGCCCAAGCCCCAAAGCAATGACACTGGGGAAGGGACTGGAGGGAATGGCTGATGAAGAGAGGCTGAGGAGCTGGGGTTGTGTAGCCTGGAGAAAAGGGGACTCAGAGGGGACATTATGTGCTTACAATCCCAAGCACAACTCCAGGCTGGGTGGGGAATGGCTGAGAGCAGCCCTGAGGAAAAGGACCTGGGGGTCTGGGGTGATGAAAAGCTCAACATGAGCCTGCAGTGAGTGCAGCTCAGACAGCAACTGTGTGCTGGGCTGCAGCAAGAGCAGTGTGGGCAGCAGGGCAAGGGAGGGGATNCCATTCTATGATTCTATAAAAGCCTACTTCTGTTGCAGCTCACAGCTGCACTTTGCAAATGCACTCTCCTAGGAAAACTCTATGCTTGGAGATCTCCTCTGAGAGCAAAGTGCTCCTTGCTTTGTTGCTTCGAGGCTGAAATCCTTCCTTTAATTTGTACCCTTGAAGACTTTCCAAAAGTGGCATGAAAATTTAAAAAAATGTAAAAAAAAAAAAAAAATCAAACCAACCCAACCCCCCCCCAAAAATAACAACCAAAAACCCAAATGAAAAAAAAAAAAAAAGAAACATCTGTGTCAAGCCAAAGGAATTGTGGAATGGTTAACTTGTCCCTCCCTCAACTAGAAAAAGCTAAAAGAGAAATATCTGGCCTTTCTCTCCCTGCTCCACACTGCCATTCAGAGCTTTAAATGAAGAGTAATCTGAATGAGAAGGCAGAAAGCCTGCTGTGGACAGATGCTGGTGATTTGTTATGGCTGCCCCTGCCATGCAACCCACAGTTTCAAGAATAAATGGCACTGCTGTGAATCTGTGCCCAACAACTTCACAAAACCACTCTGCCAGCCAGGGAAGCTGGCCACAGTTGGGCTGATGCTTGTGTTTGAAGGCTCTCAGTTCCAAATCTAGCTGTTTTTTCATTCCTTACAGAGCCTGAGGTCCTCAGCAACACAGCTCTCTGGCTTAGCATTTATCAAAAGCTGTCTCCACAACCCCGAATTGACATTTGGGTTAAAATCAGGATGTAAAAAGCGAGTTCTGTTTGTGTAAAATGAGCAGCAGTCTGATGAGAATCTGCCCCTGCATCTCTCAGTGTGTGTGCATGGATGTGTGGGTGCAGGCAGGCAGAGGAAATATGTGAGAGAAGTCATAAAAGCTCCTAGATAATGCCCCTAAAGTATTTCTAAGCCATTGCACAAGTAACAATATACAGAGACTGAGATTCCAACACAAGGGATCCATTTTACACAGACAGAAGAATACTCATGTGGAACAGGCTTACAAAGAAGCTTCTTTAGGCAAAACAAACAAACAAACACAGCAGCCATTTATCTCCTTGCCCTCTTTTTTGTGCTGGAATACAGGAGCTTCACAGTGTAGTTTCCAACTGCAGCAGGGGCCTCCTGCCGTCCCCGCCGAGTTCATCCGCAGAATCCCACTGCAGTTCCTTCAGCTGGGTCAGGAGCAGAGGGTCCATTTCATGGGAGGACAAGGTGGGCTCTATGGCAATGCAGCCTGAGAGACCAAGGTCTTCCCAAGCCATGCAACAGCCCAGTGGGAATTGCCAAAGCAGCAATCTCCAGGCCAAGACAGGAAGGAACACCACAGATCTCAGTAATGATTCCACGGCTAAAGCCTCTTCTCTAAATATTTTTCTTTCAAGAAGGAACTATTCTGTGTTTGCCCAAGCATGGTGTCTTTAAAAACTCATTAAGTAATCTTTCTTGAGACTAATGAACAAAATCTACACAGCTTCTATCCCATGTGGAACTTGGTATGGTTGGATTCGTCATTTCACAGAATCACAGCATCACAGAACCACAGAATCACAGCATCACAGAAGCACAGAATCAACCACAGAACCACAGAATCACAGCATCACAGAAGCACAGAATCAATCACAGAACCACAGAATCACAGCATCACAGAACCACAGAATCAATCACAGAACCACAGAATCACAGCATCACAGAATCTCAGAATCAATCACAGAACCACAGAATCACAGCATCAGAGAGTCTCAGAATCACAGCATCACAGAACCACAGCATCACAGAATCATGGCATCATAGAATCACAGCATCACAGAATCACAGCACCACAGCATCACAGCATCATAGAATCACAGTATCACAGAACCACAGAATCACAGAATCACAGCACCACAGCATCACAGAATCACAGCATCACAGAACCACAGCATCACAGAATCACAGCACCACAGCATCACAGAACCACAGCATCACAGCATCACAGCACCACAGCATCACAGAATCACAGCATCACAGTATCATAGAATCACAGAATCACAGAACCACAGAATGTCAGGGGCTGGAAGTGACCTCCAAAGCTCAGGCAGTCCAACCCCCCCCTGCCAGACCAGGGTCACCTATACCAGATCACACAGGAACACATCCAAGCAGGTCTTGAATATCTCCAGAGAGGGAGATTCCACAGCCTCCCTGGGCAGCCTGTTCCAGGGTTCTGTCACCCTCACAATGAAAAATTCCTCCTCATGTTTCCATGACACTTTCTATTCCTCAGCTTTCACCAGTGCCCCTTGTCCTGTTGTTGGGCATCACCCAGCAGAGCCTGGCTCCAGCCTCTGGGCACTCACCCTGCACATCTGGTGCATTCACCCTGGTGAATGAGGTCACCTCTCAGGCTCTTCTTCTCCAAGCTCCCAGCCCCAGCTTTTCAGGCTCTTCTCATAAGAGAGATGTTTTATTCCTTTCATCATCTTTGTGGCTCTGTACTGGACTCTCTCAAGCAGTTCTATGTCCCTCTTGAACTGGGGGGCCCAGAACTGGACACAGTACTCCAGCTGTGGCCTCAGCAGAGCAAAGTAGAGGGGCAGGAGAACCTCCCTTGACCTACTAACCACAGCCCTTCTAATACACCCTAGAATGGCATGCTGGTGTTGGGTTGACAGTTGGACTTGATGATCTTAGAGGTCTTCTCCAACCTTAATGATTCTGATTCTGCCCTTGGACTATAGGTTTATGGGCATGCTGCTGCTGGGTTGACACTTGGACTTGATAATCTTAAAAGTCTTTTCCAACCTTAATGATTTTGATACTGCCCTTGGACTATAGGTTTAGTGGGCATGCTGCTGCTGGGTTGACAGTTGGACTTGATAATCTTAAAGGTCTTTTCCAATCTTAATGATTTTGATACTGCCCTTGGACTATAGGTTTAGTGGGCATGCTGCTGCTGGGTTGACAGTTGGACTTGATAATCTTAAAGGTCTTTTCCAATCTTAATGATTTTGATACTGCCCTTGGACTATAGGTTTAGTGGGCATGCTGCTGCTGGGTTGACAGTTGGACTTGATAATCTTAAAGGTCTTTTCCAATCTTAATGATTTTGATACTGCCCTTGGACTATAGGTTTAGTGGGCATGCTGCTGCTGGGTTGACAGTTGGACTTGATAATCTTAAAGGTCTTTTCCAATCTTAATGATTTTGATACTGCCCTTGGACTTTAGGTTTAATGGGCATGCTGCTGCTGGGTTGACAGTTGGACTTGATGACCTTAGAGGTCTTCTCCAACCTTAATGATTCTGATTCTGCCCTTGGACTAAGAACCTTCCTCATTCCCCCTACAACTTGCTGTTTATTTTTCCCTTTTTCCAAAAGCAGTGGGGCAGTTACCAGGGACTCTGCCCTGCCAAGGAGCTTTGCACAGAATAAAATGAGCATGACTGACTGCTCTTCATTTGTGTCCAAGGAGACTTCTTTGAAAGCTGATCTTTCAAAAGAAGCCACCTTTGATCTGGTAGAAAGAAAACCATCTGAGCAGCATTGAAATGTTTCTGAAAAACACTTCCATGCTCAGATAACTGAAAAACAAACAAACAAAAAAGTGTATTTTCAAATTTCCCATAAATACTCACTTCTAGGCAGAGATCAGCCAGAAGGACTTTGAGCTCCTTATACAGATTGGAGGAGTCACCTAAAGAGCCTCCCAAAAAAACATGCCCTCTCAGTCAGATGTGCTCTCCACAGTGGTGTTTCAATCTCAACACCACTTGGAACAACACCACGTACATAAAAAGCCACTGCTAGACTACATTATCTCATCAGCACATGGTGATAAGATGAAATTGTTTAGTGTTAGAAGTGATAAGGATGACCATATCAGTGTTTAGCTTGTTGCAACTGTATTACTCAGTGCCATTGATAGTGCCAGTAAGATTCTGGATGGTTTCACATGAGTCACTTAATAATTACCAGATTGTGATGGAGGCAAAGGGAAATGCTGGAATCTGCACAGCCAGCACAGTGTTTGTGCAATGACTCAGTCTGATGGGATTTGTACCTCAAGAAAACTCACTGAGCTGATTCTCCTTCATCTTCTCTTTGGGGACACTTCCCTGCTCCAAATCAGGAGCAGGACAAGAGAGGAACAGGTCAGAAAAGCCTTTTGAAAGTTAGCCAGCTGCCCTATAGATCCTGCAACAAATTCTGGAGCAGATCTAGGCTCTTGGGGGCAGAAAGTTGCCTGCTGCTGTCTCTTTTAGCTGCTATGCCTGCAGCCTCCTAGACACTGCAGGAACAGAAATAATCAGGCAGTGATGACAGCAGTAGGTGTTTACATGTGCATTTGGCACTGGAGCTCAGAGCACCTCAGTTTAGTTGAAGAGATGCAGCTTTTACATGTGCTTTATGCACTCACTTCCACCAAACTGGTCCAAGAGCTTAACTTTTATTATTTACCATTATTTCCTTACCAGCTTCAGTGTGCTCAACCTACCAGACACACATAAATTCAGCAGCTACCAACCCTACTTGAGCCCTCTTACTTGAACAGGGCAGGTTGGCTGCTGGTGCCACTGCACTCTGTGCTGGCATCATGAGTATGGCCTGGCATATGTCAGAGATTCATAGAATCTCTGGTTTGGGTTGGAAGGGACCTTAAAGATCATCCAGTTCCAACTCCCTGTCACAGGCAGGGACATTTCCCACTAGCCCAGGCTGCTGAAGGAACTGTCCAACCTGGCCTTGAACATCTCCAAGGAGGTGACATCCACAACCTCCCTGGGCAGCCTGTGCCAGTGTCTCACCACCCTTACTGTCACAAATTTCTTCCTCATCTCCACTCTCAATCTCCCCTCTTCCAGCTCACAGCCATTGTCCTTCATTCTGTCACTCCCAGCCCTTGTCAAAAGTCCCTCCCCAGCTTTCCTGTGCTGGAAGGCTGCTTTAAGGTGTCCCTGGAGCCTTCTCTTCTCCAACCCCAACCCTCTCAGCCTCTCATCCTGACCTGGATCAGAAATAATGTGACCAGCAGGAGCAGGGCAGTGACTGCCTCCCTGTACTCAGCATTGGTGAGGCCACATCTTGAGTCACGGGTTCAGTTTTGAGCCTCTCACTCCAAGAAGGACATTTTGGTGCTAGAAATGTGCAATGAAAGCTGGGGAAGAGTCTAGAGAACAGGGCTGATGAAGCAGCTGAGGCAGCTGGGGGTGGTTAGTGTGGAGGAGGCTGAGGGGAGACCTCATTGCTCCCTAAAACAAGGTTGCAGTGAGGCAGGGGTTGGGCTCTTCACCCTAGTGTCAGGTGATAGAATGAGAGGAAATGGCCTGAAATTGTGCCAGGGAAGGGTTAGATTGGAGATTAGGAAAAACATCTTTGCTGCAAGAGTGGTCAGGGATTGGAACAGGCTGCTCAGGGGGGTGGTGGAGTCACCATCTCTGCAGGTGTTCAAAACTGTGTGGCCATGGCACTTGAGGGCATGGTTTAGTGGGCATGGTGGTGTTGGGTTGACTGTTGGACTGGATGACCACAGAGGTCTTTTCCAACCAAAACAATTCTGTGATTCCAAGGACAAACTGAGAGCTTGCTTTACTGTGTAATGACTTCACAACTAAGGAATTATTCACCCTGATAAATACAAGTCAGATAGAGCCAGGACTGAGAAATGAGGTCTTTAGAGAAGAGATATATTAGTAACACAGATTGCTGTGGGTACTTCTTCCAGCAGGAGAATAATAAACAAGAATGTGCAGTTAAAGCCCAACTGGGAAAAAAAAAGGTTGGATGGCTACAGTAATTTCCATGCCACCAATTTTCTTTCCATCAGCTAGGGCAGTTATTTTCACCATGGGAAATCCACTAGGATCTGCCACAATATATGCCTTGCACTTTTGGATTTAGATCATTTGGAAATGCTTTATCAGGGTTGTTCAAAACCTGGTGCACAGACAGAAATATCCAGATGCATCTCATCTCTCCAGGTTCTTGTTTGAGCTCTTACACAAAGAGACTGACAGAAATGAAGCTGGAGATGCAGAAACATTTTGCTATCAGATCACAGAATCACAGAATGTCAGGGGCTGGGAGGGACCTCCAAAGCTCATCCAGTCCAACCCCCCTGCCAGAGCAGGGTCACCTAGACCCGATTACACAGGACACATCCAGGCAAGACTTGAATATGTCCAGAAAGAGATTCCACAACTCCCCTGGGCAGCCTGTTCCAGGGTTCTGTCACCCTCACTGTGACAAAATTCCTCCTCATGTTTAAATGAAACTTCCTATGCCTCAGCTTCCACCATTGCCTCTTGTTCTGTCATTGATGCATCACCAAGAAGGTGATACAAAGCAATTGGGATCTATAGACTCAGAGAAAACCTGAAGCTGTTTGTTTGGGTTTTTGGTTTTTTGGTTTGTTTAACTAGAAGATACAAGCTGTTAGACTTGAGTGCAGATGAAGTCCAGTCAAGCATGACATCTATCACTGGGTAACACTGGATACTTTGGGAGACAGCATAAGAAATACATGAATGAGTGGGTGCAACAGGCTTGGGGCAGAGTGGCTGGAAGGCTGCCCAGCAGAAAAAGATTTGAGGGTGCTGGTTGACAGCCAGTTGGACATGAACCATTGTGTGGCCAAGAAGGCCAACAGCATCCTGACCTGGATCAGGAACAGTGTGCCCTGCAGAACCAGGGAGGTGGTTGTCCCCTTGTGCTTAGCACTGGTGAGGCCACATCTTGAGTCCTGGATTCAGTTTAGCACTGGTGAGACCACATCTTGAGTCCTGGATTCAGTTTTGGGCCTCTCCTTCCAAGAAGGACATTGAGGTGCTGGAACATGTCCAGAGAATAGTCAGAAAGATAGTGAAGGGTCTGCAGAACAGGGCTGGGGAGGAGCAGCTGAGGGAGCTGGGGGTGTTCAGTTTGGAGAAGAGGAGGTGAGGGAGACCTCATTGCTCTCTACAAGTCCCTGAAAGGTGGTTGGAAAGAGGTGGGGGTTGGGCTCTTCTCACTAGTATTAGGTGATAGAAGGAGAGGAAATGGCCTGAAATTTTGCCAGGGGAGGGTTAGGTTGGAGATCAGGAAAAATGTCTTTGCTGCAAGAGTGGTCAGGGATTGGCACAGGCTGCCCAGGGAGATGGTGGAGTCACCATCCCTGGAGGTGTTTAAAAAAATGTGTGGGCATGGCACGTGGGGGAGCATGGTTTAATGGCCATGGTAGTGTTAGGATGACAGCTGGACTCGATGATCTTTGCCAACCAAAACTATTCTATGAATT
>WBNM01037788.1:136094-159861 GCA_013399055.1 Ramphastos sulfuratus | reverse complement strand
AACTCCCAAACCCACATCATCTCTCCACCATTCTAAGCCACTACTTTCTTTCTATTAATTTTATTTATGATGTTGAAAAAAATATTTTCCTAGCTGTTGGCATACCTTTTGCACAGTAGCCACGTTTTGACGACAGATGTCTGGCAAATCTTCCAGTGACAATTAGTGATGATCCCTGTGTTTATTAATCCCGTCTGTCTGCAAAAGCTACCAACTCCTTTAGCAGAGTGTAGATGAAACTCAACTGCTGTAGTACATATGTCAGGCTCTTCACTAACTGCGGATCAGATGTGTGCCTATGACTTTGAGAAGCCATGGCAGGAGGGCTAAACCCAAGTCTGAAATGGCACACCACCCAGATGGAAACCGAGAAGAGAGGTATGGTACAAAATGTCCCACAACACTAGTCTGGATCTTCTGTATCTATAGTAATGGACCTTCTGTATCTATAGTAATGAATGGTCTGAACAGGCTTTGAAGTCCAAAGACAAATTTATTAACCCAGGTGTGGTTATTAGTGACTCATTCAAAACCAGCTTCATGGTCGGTGGCATTTTTAATTAAGGGAGCACAAACAAGCTGCTTTTGCTCAAACAGATGTCATGGCTTTAGACGGAAATACCAAAATCTGTTTTTGACTTCTGGGCATGGTAGGATGCTTAATGAGTAAACCTAAGGACCATATATTTCTTTTTAACAACATCTTCTCTTCTAGAATAGCAACATACACGTAGTATTCTATTTTCTAACTTCTAACTAAGATCTGCTTCACTGGAATTAGGGGCCAAGGGAGCAGGGACTACCTTAAATTGGTTACTCTTTTATGAACAGTAACAAATGTATTAGAAATGATGGAAGGAGATCAAAGCCAGAACCAAGTTAAAGTAACTTGAGTTAGAAAATATTTTAGACATTTCCACAAGAGGTCACTGTTATCTTTAGCAATAGATAAATGGGCCTCATTCTAGGACGCTGAGAGCTGGCATAATTTTTTCCCTGATAGAAAACCTAAGGTCATTTGGAATAAACATTCCCCACATAACCTCTCCCTCATCCGTCTTCCAAAATGAATCCCATGAGATAGCAATTTTTTTCATTCCTAAATTTGTCATCTGGTTCCTAGATGTTAAAGATAGCCGAAACTATCCTAGTTTTTCCTTGTCAAAGAATGACCTTCGTGAATCAAGACATTTTAATGAAAAGGATTCCAGAGGATGTGCTCACAGTTCTGTGGTTTCCCAGGGTACTACAGGAAAAAAAGTTTTAAAAAAGAAAGAAAAGGTCTAAATAAATAAACAGTGAAATTTTATCTTTCTTAGTCTGGCAGGGGAAGGCAAGCTCACTGTGTTACAGATTCCTTCTCCTAGCTAGGGCCTTTTCTTGACTTGAAAGATACATAAACTGGGGAAAATGCATGAAATTGTTACAAGAACTAGAAGGATGCATAAGAATATCAAATCCATAAATTCTCTTAGGGAGAGGTTATGTGAAATAGTAACCTGATATTCTGACAGTAAAGAAGGGCCAGTTCTGCAGTGGGACCTCAGGAATGTTAAATTTTCAGTCACCCAGAAATACAGGGGCTGCCTGTAAATTCCGCTGTGCTAAACACAGGAGGAGAGTGGGATCTGAGTTATTTGAGCATTCTCTTCTTTCACCAAAATTACTCTCCATTACCTTGAAAAAAATGCTGAAAAGCAGCATATTTGAAAGATTACCATGCACACAAGGGTGCCTTTCCTTTCCAGGTCCTCATATGAAATGGAAAAGAAAGGCAGGGAGGTCACCATAATGTGCTGTAGATAGTAATTCGTAGCAGCAGCGCTGTCTGCTTAGCATGATCGTTTCAAAGCATTCTGCTGTCAAATGGAGGCAGTCATTCCTCACAAAAACAGCAGCCTGCTGCCTCAGAGAGAAACATGATGGAAAGAGCAGAGGGATATTACTTTAGGACAGATGCAGATCAAATGAAGCAGTGCTTTGACTTGGGCTTTCTGCCCAAATGACAGTGTAACTGCTGTGTTAATGGAAACCCTGGAGGTGGAATGAATATGGGCCCTTCTCCGGGCAGGCAATTGCTGGACCAGAGTAATTTTATACTGTGTTCGAGGCACCGACGACAAGAGACAAAAATAGACTTTGCTCTTTTTTCTCAGCATCAATTGTGCACATATGAAAAGTGCTTAGGTAAAATCTTCCACTCCATACCAAAGAAAATTGCCCCTTAACCTCCAGGTAAGTTGGTCCAAGAGCATTTAGAGTCAACACCTCTACTGACCTTCTCTACCTGAGTAAATTTGCTATAATAACTGCTGCAGAATACATCATCTCCCAATAGCAGCTTGAAAGTAGTTCCCACTAGGGCATGCTATTTGAAGAAAAGCCACTGTATTTCCAGAGAGCTGTGATTATTCAGGAGAAATAATCTTTTTCAGGGAAGCAAAGCTACCTGGTGAGCTGTTCCAGAGCAGCTTTTGTAGCATGTTTGTTTTGGAATAGCTATTCTGATCTAAAAAGGCCGGAGGCTTACCAGTTAACCTAGTTCACAGCCTTTCGTTGGGGCAGATACTAGGCATCCAGGGTAAAATGTTGGTCAAATGTTGCAGTGACTCATAACCCACCTGGATGCATTCCTGTGCAGATTACCCTAGGTGATCCTGCTTTTGGCAGGGGGGTTGGACTTGATGATTTCTGGAAGTCCCTTCCAACCTCCAACATTCTGTGGTTTTCTGGTATGTTTGGACCATCTCATGGATAGAACTGACCCTTCCCAATCTAGAATACAGCACACTCATGAGAGAGGGGAACAAAAGCATGGGTTGTTAACAGGTGATTAATTAACACCAAAATATCTCTCAAAAAGCCCTTTACATGTGACTGTCTCAAATAATTCAGGCAAAATCCTTTGTTTTACTGACATGTCTCAACCCATTGTGCTTTCACCCTTGGTTATAAAATATAAGGTTGCTTTTGCTGCTAAAGTGGACAACTTCTGTTTCTCCTTATGTACCTCAAAATCTTTAAACCTCCCTTTTGACAAAGGTCTTTGATATCTATGAGTTTTCCCTGTGTAAAAAGCATTATTACAAACTGTGTCCAGCACTATAATTACTTGGCAGTGACATAAAGTACTGCTTGTTTGTGAGCTTGCTCATGAACAATTTTTACAGCCACTGGAAAGCACAGAAGCATCTGAACTTGGGCATTGAAAGGGTAAATCTTGTGAGTGAGAGACGAGCAGGGACGACAGCACAGCACAGCACAGAGTTGAAAACTCTTTTGTGACAGTTTTCCTGTGGTAAGTGAAGACATTTTCTGTTGAAACACAATTCAGTGAAAGACAAATGCTAGAACTGGGGCTTTGAAAAATGAACATAAACCTTTCTAAGCCATCTGTTCCCTAAATCTGGGAGGCAATCCAGTCTGGAAGCATGTTCCCAAACACCTTTCATCATCAGCAAGGGTTTTTTCCCACCTGAAGCTGAAATCTTTCACAGGAATAGGTGCACAGTAGTGCTTTTGAGCTAATCATATTCTCTTACATAGAGCTAAAGGATAGAAACTTGAGAGATTTACTTATTCCGATTCAACTATAAGGAAGGGAAATCTGTGGGGTGCACTCAGACATACCTTGTCATTGAAATCCACATCTGTGACACAGTTTGATTCATGGTCACTGAATATTAGAAAGGCATCATGCATGATAGTGATCAATATACATGCTGCAGTTAATGATAGTGGCTCAGGTAATTAGGAAGGACGCCTAGAATGAAGCTGGCATCTGAAACTGGCAGGTTTCCCTTCAGAGAAAGGCATAAAGGAGTAAAGCAAGGGGGATTAGGAGATTTGTCTTTCAAGCCCTGTGGAAAGGTCTTCACCAGTGGCACAGGTTCTATCAGTCAGAGGAGGAAAAGGATGCTGCCTTCGAACCTCTCGCTTTCTTACCTTATAGAGCTTTGGATCATATCAAATGAGGGATGTTGGCAAGGATGTGTGCACACACAACAGCAGGTTTTAGCCACTGGTCAGAAAGGTTTCTTCCATTCAGCCTTTGTAATCCTGTGCAGGGTTTTATTTCAATGTTTCTAATTACCACAGTATGTTTAGATAGATACCCAGAGAAATCAGCAGGGAGCAACAGCTCTCCTCACTGCCTGGCAGAGCTGATGATGACAAGGGTCATGTAGTGGCTTAATATGATGCCACTTAATATCCTACTTAAGCAATGTAATTATGGGGTTTATTTGATAGAGCAAGAAGGTTTAGCTCCTGCAGAAGGCATGAATGAGATTGCCAGATGCAGGTGCTGCTGGGTTACAAGATTAATTTTTTATATTATACAGTTTTCACAGCCTTGTCCACTCCGGTGATTTTCATTTTCTAAATCCAACACAGTCTGTCTCTTCAGTTTGTCTCAGTGGTGCCCCTGTATAAATAAGCCACTTTCCTCTAGTAGCTGGCAGCTCTCATTACAAATATTTTCGCCAGCTGCTCTTGGAAGATTTCTTTATTTTAGCTCTTCACAACAAAATGGAGATCTCAGACACTCATCTCATGTTTTAACATAGTGTGCCTCAAAGGAAGTGACTCAGTCTTTGTATACAGTCTTAGTCGACAGCAAAGTTTTCATGCAGGAATATAAAAAAGAGATTTATGTAACTAATATAACACTGAAAACAAACAAGCCCTCCAACCAAGTTCAAAGCACCAGGTTAATACATGCTTTCTAAATAAATATGGTGCTTTCAAATTTGTCTACGCCTCCTGATCTAAATCTTAAGATGCTCAAATAACTGAAGTGGAGGGCCTGCAGGGGGGTGAAGTGCAATCAGGGATTTTCTGTAAGGTTTTGCCTATGCTGAGCATTTGCCCCATATTCTGAAGGACTGGAAAAGGAGAGGCAGGGTGCCTGTCTTCAAGGGCGGGGAGCAAGAGCCTCTGGGGAACTTTACACCCACCGATTCCTGCAAAAAATACCAAAGTAAAAAATGCTGAAGCAGATTACCAGACACCTGGAAGGGAGCAGAGAAGGAGTAGCTGCCAACATGGATTTGTCAAAACGGTCTTATTTTCTCATGCGACAGGGTGACAGATCTTGCTGACAGAAACAAATGTATGTCTGGTCACGGCAGTCTCCTGCAGAGCGCTCACAGGCAGGCACAGCAAGTGTGTGGTCTAGACAGATCTGCTGCACGGTGGGCACAAAACGAGCTGGAAAATGTTACTTGGAGAGTAACAGTGATGTGCTCATTATCAGACTGGAAGTTTTGAACAAGAAGGGGCTCAGCAGGAGGCTGCAGTAACCCTGTGATTGCTCTGTGTCTTTGGCAATGAAGCCGGTGGCGCTGACGATGGACTCTGNTTCTATGATTCTATGACTTGAGAATGGGCCTGTCACATTTATAGCCATCAGCAAGGGGCAAGCACCCTCAATGATGCTGGGGACAGGCTTCAAACGGCTTGATACATTTGAGATATGGGCACAAGAAAAAGAAATAAAAAATGTGTGGTTTAATGGGGAAATGTCCAAAGTACAAACAACAAATGACAAAGAAGGACCAGCTCTGCAAATAAATAAATCTATGAATAAAAAAAACCAAAAAACAAACAAACAAAACCACAACAAAAAAACCCAAACAAAACTAGATACTGTAGTGGATCACAGGCTGAATGTCAGTCTGTTGTGTCTTGCTGTAATGAAACTGATGAACCTCATGTTCCTACATGTGTGTAAGAACACTTAAAGTTACATTTTAGCTCTATTCAGCGTGGACATGATCTCAGCAGGAAGGCTACATCAAGTTTGGGTTACTGCACTTGAAGAAAGGTAACATCCATCAGGACACGACTCAGAAGAGACCACTAGAAAAGGCAGAGCCAAGAACACACAACCTGTTAACCAAGTCTAGAAGGAAATAAGCATGGGTTGGCTTTAGGAGACACAGCTAATCTGTCCTACATGTCTTCTGCAGAGGAGACAACTAAGACTGGACCAATGTTTCAGCAAAGATGGCTTAGGTTAGACACAACAAAAGGCCTCCCTCACTGTGGCGGGGTCTATTAAAAGAGGTTGTCAGACCTCATAACCGGTGGCTGAAGAAAAGCTGAGTCAGGCAGCTCTGGGAAGTAGCCTGCACACAGCAAACCCCAAGGCAGGTCAGGGATGTGGTAGGTGACCCTGCAAACGAAGTCACTCCCTGGGAGCAACCCAGCAGATACTGGTACCCACGCAGGTGGTCAGGGCGGTCACTCCTTTTCCAGGCTGAGTTCTTACATACTACTTCCTCCTCCAAAAAAGTGATGAGAAAAGTAGTGGAAAATGGTACTCTGAAAGACATAAAGTTGTACTTGGCACCTGGGAGCTGGCAAGGGTCAAGGGACTGTCCGCAAGCAGGGACCTTGCTGTGCTACCTTCCTAGAACACATATATGCACATGAATGCTTCTTCCTCAAAATCTGTGTGAGAATAATCTTTATTTGGGCCAGCAAATTTCTCCAAATTTCTGCAAACCTTACCTGTCTGTTACTCAAATAGCACAATTACAACCAGGTCTTTTTACAAGGAAAAGCCAGTTAAAATATCTAGTGCTCAAGGATTAACTCTGGGAAGGAGAACTCTATGAGTCGTGAGTTTCATGTAGTCCCAGTCCGCAAAAATATTTAGGTATCTTGTGGTGAGCCAAAATGCAGGCCCTTAACATCTAACCTATCTTAAAACAGACAGTCTCTTCTCTTTGCTGTCTGTTCTGATGTCTAATCAAAGGGTACATTCACCAAACATCTATGCTTTGAAAGACAGCAATGAAAAGAGCCTGCTACCATCCTCATCTTAAGAAGAAACAGCTTTCCGTCCCTGAGAAGAACACAGGTTTGTGACAAACTAAAAGGAAGGACATCCTGCTCTGCCTGTCAGCCTTTGAAAGCTTGTATTGTGCCCTCATGGCTGGCACGGCTAAGAAACTGGTCCTCTTGATGTCCACAGGGAATTAAGTCTGGCTGAAGGAATGCAGAAAATCTGAAGCAATTCAGACAAGCATGACTCAGCCACCCTGTCACAGTAAGTTTATAATGTTGAGGAAGAAATTTACTCTTGAACGTATTTTAATTGACACACCAGATTATATACACTGGAAGAATATCTTTCAAAATAAAAGATGACAGATTTCCAACATCTGGTCTAATTCCCTGCAAGTATACTAGCAGATGTAAACTGTTATGTATTCTATTGGCAAATATCCTTCTTTTATTTCCTTTTCCTAAGTATATGAATCTACTTCTATATATTTTTATTACAGCGATAATAATCCATCTTAATTTTATATATTCACTCTTGAATTATGGATTTAAACAAAAACTGCTCATGATGCACAAAATTCTGCTTGCAGAAATGGGTAGGAGTTTTGCTAATGACTTATGTGGGGCAAGGATTTTGCTCAGTAAGATTATACATGTCTCAGGAGTTTCCAGAAGTGATATAAACGGCGAGACTGAGGCTGAAGTTGTGTTTATAGGCACCATAATTGCACCAGAAAAAATCTTGGGTTTTTTGTTGTTGTTGAGCTTATTTGCATTTTTTCTGGAGTCAATTGAATGAGGACTGTTTGCGAGCCCTTATTTTGGCTGTCTCACAGTGATCAGAAGATGACAGAGTGGAAGATCTGTGCCAGCTTCACTCACTGCACCCTATCCCACGAGCCCTCAGGCAGGGCTTGCATGAGCTCACAGGACTGGAAAGTAAAACCTGCCAAGCTGCTGGTTCAACTGATTTTTTAATTTTTATTTTTACTTCTATTTTTATATCTCTTCCTGCCTGCAGCAGTTCTACCTGATGAAGATGTCCAGCTTCTGCTGCCCTAAGACCTGCTAGCTCTTTGTTCCTATGTATACTTCCTAACCCCTGTCAGCCTCAAAAGCTGATCTAGCAGAGATCTAGCATTTCTGTCTCATTTTCACATGGGTAGCTCAGCTGGTTAAATTCAGCAAGCAGTAATTTCAGTAAACAGTGGTGACAAGTACTTAGGGCTGGTGTCTTTAACCACTGGAGCTGAAGCAGCCAGGATAGTATGTGTCACATCCTTTGCCCTATCGCCCACTACAGCTAGTGTTAAAAGCCCTCCTCTTTTTTGAACCATGTAGAACTGCTTTGGCAGGGCATTGCTCAAAGCATGTAGCACACTTCACAGACAAAGTGTGTTAATGGAGTGGGAGGGCAAAGCCAACCCCTGAAACAGCAGCAGGCCATCAACAGATGCATCATAGTGCTCATTCATCCAGCATAGGCCTCTCCAAATACCCAAGTTAAAAAGTAAGCTTTGAAGCCATCCTGGGAGGTAAAAATTGAAGGAGATGAGAAATTTGTATCTTTTTGTACATTCAGTCAAATTTTTTAATGCAAAAACACATAAAAGGCCCTAACCATTATTGATTCATAAACACAGATTTAGTTCTTCAGCTGCTTTATGGTAAGACACAGAAGCCTGTCAACAGAAGAACCTGTGCTACGTTCCATTAGTATGTATTTATTTACATGACTATCAGAAACCAACCACTTCAATAAATCATTGTTAGGGAACTGGACTTCTCAAAGAATGTGTGGCCCATTTGCCCATAAAATACTAATTATCACAGCAGCACCTCTGCAATGAATCATCAGTAATGAGACACCATTATGGAAAGTATCAATTTTCAGTACAACTCAGCCACACTGTACATGGTCAAGTAATTGTACCAAAGTGCCTAACAAATAAAACTTTCCCATGAAAATACAGTGTTCTCTGAGCACAATCATTTTCCAAGAGTAGCTCAGCAATTTTTTGCAATTTATATTCTGAGCAAATGACACTTCAATCTATGTGTTGCTTATTGCTGTTTGGAAACATGGGTAGCTCTTTACTTACGACAAGAAAAATTCTGTCAGAACCTGTTATCCCCAGGTATGAGGTCACTTTTGTACATCTGTGCTTCTTATCAGGAGGGAAGAAGATCCACAAGGCCTTCAAATGCAAATGTAATGTGATTTCACGATGTCGACATATAAACTAAAATATTATCTGTCCACTACGCCTAACCACTTTTTGGCAGCATGTGGAGGCAGTGTATCTTTGTCACGAGGCAGACAAAACAGGTTTTTCAGATTTCCTGAAAGTCTTCGTAAGATTCCCGTGAGGAGTATATTTTCGTATGCTGAGGAGTAGAAGCAGCAATTTAATACTGGTGCGGAACGGGGCAAGGACTTCATGACAAAGTATCTGCCTTCACTTGCAAGCAGGTATCTATCTTGGATCTTTGCATGAGTCTAGAGTCCCTCCTCTGAAGCAGCTGCTGTTTCCATCTCTGTCCTGACAGCCTGCAATGTTAAAGAGAATCAAGTCATTGCCACAGTTCATTTTAATGGGAGGAAGCCACAGTTTCATCTTAATGGGAGGAAATGGTGCCTCTTGCTGTGTAACGTCTAGAATGGGTAAAGGAAATCTGCACAGCGTGTGCCTCCCCATCCTCCTTTATGAGGAAAGCAAGTGAGGGAGAAGTCTGTGGCTGCATGGTACTCAGAGACCACAGGAAGGAGTTGGCAATCCCAGGTGGTGACAAGCAGGTGCCGTGACAGTATATCAGGTAACCTCCACCAGCACTGCAGTTAGCAATGGTTTCTAGGCCATGGAAGCAGGCAGTGAGGGGAAAGGCAGCACTCCTGTTAAGCTAGGGAGCTTTTTACACTATGCAAAACCCCAGTGTCAGGATGCGCATAGCTGCGCAAAGATACTATGATGCCAACAGATTCCGGAGACTTTCTGTGTCTCTAAAAGGCCTTTCTGAGTGCCCGTAGGACAAATGTACATAGCCATGTACTGCATGTCCTGCTACAACTACATGAAATAACTTAATTTGGAGGTTTGCTCTTGTGAGAGACCTGGGGCTACCTATGATATGATTGGGAACAAGATTGGGCATTTCAGCTCTTATGTTTCCTCAAGCAGCTGTGTCATCCCAATCATTTTGTGTGAACACTAGTTTTCCTGCCTTAATTAAATCTCCTTCCTCAGGTCTTCATTACTAAATATGTTTTTACTTTATTCTCCCATATGTATCTGTGCTAAGGATATAGCTGTGTCATAAAAGGAGAGATATTTACCACTTTTCCAGGCTGAATGGGCAACGAATGGGTATATTGCTTGCTGCACACCAAGTGTAGGTTTGGAAATAGGATATTTTGGGGTTTGATTTATCACAGATTCATTTGTCATGGATTCAAGCAGATGGCATGAGGTTGGATTGATGTGTGCTCATCTTCCAGCACACATGGCTCTGTGGCCGCAGGCAAGGCAAGCCCACAGCTCTCATACCGGTCGTGTTCACAGGTGCTGCCTTTTGTGGCTGCTTGATTGCCCCAGCCACAAACCAATGTGTAATTCAAAACCATTGGTGGGCAGCTCTCCTCTTGGCAGTATGGGAGCCTTCTTTGATCCATGAAATACTTCTGGCTGTTGACTCCACGCATCAGGTTTCTTCCTGCTGAAACCCCAAGGCAGCAGTGGCTGTAGACTCTGTGGGCTGTTTTATAGAAACCTTCATTTCTCACATAGCTAACCCTTGTCAAGCCTGGTCCTGGTCCAGGGAACAAGACTTACCCCTACATTCTTAAAAAACATAATATATCTTCTTTCTGAGTTATACACCCAAGTGAGCTATAAATGGAGAGTAACTGCCATACATGAGAACAAAAGGGTTTGCTGAGCAGTGATAAATAATAAATTGCCCAGGAAAAATGCATCCCCTACCTCGGGTTTTGTTTTGCTTTGGCTTAGCACAATTTTCACAAAATTTTGGCAATCATGCTGCTTTATCTTTTCATGATGGAGGCCCTAGGAACTTGTTCAGCCCACAGCAAGAGCCCTTTATGTACCTACTAATGTGCTGGTTCACAGACAGACGGAGAGAGGCTGCTGATCTGAATAGCAATCAGATGCCAGCATACGCTGCGCCTCTACGAGAGCTGTGGACATTAATAATGTCTCTGGGGAGTGGCTGCAGCTGTAATAAAGAAAAGATATCTGCAGTGTTTGCACAGCTCTCTTCATTCATCCTGATATGTAGTGAAGTGTGATAATAAGGACTTTACAAAATCTAACTGACAGTCTTGGAGGTGGCATTTGTCATGGGGGGAAAAAGAGGGGAAAGCATTTGTTTCTGCTGGGCATAGTTGAAACACAGTGATATTTTTAAAAGTGACCCTCAGTTTTTTGGTGTGTTTGTGTTTTGGGTTTTGTTTGGTGGTTTTTTGTTTTGTTTTGTTTTGTTTTTTGGTACACGAAACAACAGTCATTAGGTGGCTCTTTCTGACTATAATGTGAGGGGTTTTGATTTGGAGCTCTGACTCTGGAAAATGTCACATCACAGGACTACATGTGCTCTTATATCCTCCATCCACAGCAATGGCCATGGTTAAAGCAAGCTCAGAAAAAATGATTGCTTTTCCTCTGGATGCCCAGATGCAACATGTTACACAGTAAAAAATGAAAACTGACTGTCTGTTAGTTTGGAGAATATCACAGACCAGCTTCTACAAAAGCATCATGTTCTGGGTCAGGTCCTTTTGGCCTTCATCAAGACATCAGGATCTAAGGGTTAGCCAGCATACACAGGACTGGGGACTTGTGCTGGTATAAAACCCTCTTGTGGTTTCATGAGCTGCTCACCTTCACAGAGAAAAGCAATGCCCCAGGTGGACCCCTAAGAGGGACGCAGTCTCCAGCATTTCTCTCCTCCAGAAACACAGGCAGCTGCCCATGGGAGAGGTCACAGACAGGGTCCAGTTCTCAGCATTGAACCCCATCTCACAAGGGTTATGTAAACACAAAGAGAAACTCAAGGCTTTCTTTGCATTATGCTTATAATCTAGAATTATACTTTTGATGGCTTTTGGGCACATAACTTTTAATTTTTAATGCCACAGCATCATATACTCATGCCCTTGTTCCAAAGATGAGGGAGAATTCAGAAACACTGACACAAATATCATTTGCCATCCCAGTGTCTCAGATCTCTGAATTGCACAGCAGGTCTGTCTGAGCCCCATAAGAGAGGAGGAGATACATCTCTACAGAGGTAGCCCAATGAGATGGAGATGATAAGACACCTCAAGGTACTTAGAAAGGGAGAGTCTCCCTACAGCATGGTTTAAAGTGCCTAAATGTTGCTTTCAGTGCAAAATAGCCAATTTCCACTGCGGTATCACTGGACACCACTGAGAGCCTGCAATAGCTACATGGCCTCTATCACAGGAGTTTTTGGTGACAGGAAATGCAAGATGGGCAAGTGTCTGTGGATGACAGAAGTGTCACTGTAATTAGGTGCAAGAAAAATGTACTTGAATACAAACATAAACATGCATAGTGTCAGAAAAACGGAAAACTTAGTGTCTCAGCAGTGTTGCCAGCTCTCTTTACAGTTTTCTGGCTAATTGAGATATTTGAAAAAAAAAATCTCAGTTGTTGGAGTCTTGATTATGGGAGAATCTCATGTTGCATTTCAAATAACAGTTGGACTGTTGGTCCTTTTGATTGAGTATAAATATCCTGAAATTGTGACTTATGACCTTAGAAACCAACAGAAAAATAAAAGGAGCCATGCATTTATTAGTTTTAAAGCTCTTTTGACTCTTAATTCAACTGACAGTTTCAAGGCCCATATTGAAGTTTCACGAACACATCAGTTTTATCTCATCTGAGCATCTTACATGTGCTTAGTGTAAGATTTTTCTCCACATAGCAAGTATATGACAGGCATAAGGGTAGGAGTAATCTTGCATGCGCATATTAATGCCTTCCTACATTTTCTGAAGATATTAGGAAGGTAGCTGTCAAGAAAGAAAGTCTCTGAGTATAAAAATGTCAGTAGTTTCTTGTACGGGCCTTTTTTTTTGTTTTTGTTTGGGTTTTTTCTGTTTGTTTTATTTTTTTTTTTTTTTTTTAGTTTATGACAAGCTAAGATATAGCACCGGACGTGTTCCCAGTGCAAGTCACTAGACTGCCTTTGTGCTGCCTCAGGCATAGTCTGGGGCAAGAAGAGGTGCACAAACCCAGCTTGAAATGAAAATCAATGCTCTCATGAAACTGCGACCTGCTCCACTGACCAATGCTCCCATCTGGAGGGCAGCAACACTCCACCACAAATACTTTTCTTTCACTGTCAATGAGCAATTCAGTGAACAACATGATCCCTTGTCTGCTGGCTCATGTTTGAGTTGGTTCCAACTCCCAATTATCCAGACTTGGCTTAATTCAGAAAGTGTGTCTGAAGCACTCCACCAGCAGCAGTAACAACAGCAGCTGGGCAGCCAGGTTGGATGAGTGTTGTCAGCAGATAGAATGACTGAGCGACGTAAGACTTGTCCCACATTTCCTTCACAAACATCACCCTGCTCTCCAACACATGAAGAGATTTCAGAAAAAGTCCAGCAAGGGTCAGAGGATGTTTAAGCCACTGCAAAGGGAAGTCTCAATGGGGTGCCATGGGCAGGGAGCACTAATGGAAAGCAGGTTGCAAACCTGTCTCTTTGTTTTGCATTTCCCAGTCCCAGAGACAGTAACTGCTTTAATTGCAAGAAGTTTGCAGCATGTGTGGTAGAATGGTCAGTGTTAGTTTACATTTGGGTTTTTTTTTTCCCTGCCTGAAGAGGAGACAACCAAAGCCTCAAGCACCCATGGTCCAGGATAAATCCAAGCAGATTGCAGGGCTCATGCCATCGTCTAACTCCAACTAAACGTCTGTGTGAGTCAGGTGGTTGCCTTTGAGCTTTTGCTGCAGTTCAGGCATCTGTCAGTCCTCCAATATGTGCTTCAGGCCTGGCTTATATAGGTCTAACTGATTAATTAATCTCTGTGCAGCAACTGGAAAATGTAAAGTGCTACATAAAAGATAAGTATTACTATTACTAAATCTGTACTCGTCGAGTGTGACTTGACATAAAGCAGCAGGTTTTATCTTGCACATTGCTACTATCTGAAAGAGGCCATTGAGAGCAAGTTTTTGGAGTGTAATTTATTCTATAGACATAATGGGGTAAGTGGTGCACGCGAGCAACTTGCGCTGCATGCTCCATGGGAAGCACTTTGCCCACAAAATGTGTGATGATTTTCTTTTTTTTTCACACGTTACTCCACTACCTGTGACTCAGAGGTTCAAATGCAGGGATGTCAGATGGGTACACCATGCTCCCTTGGGAAATTTGGACTAATACATCAATTGTGGCATATGGTTGCAGAGCCCCCAGCAATATGCAGAGGGTGAGGTGCAGTGAGAGTGTGACAGACTGTCATGGCAGAGGAGTGACTGGAAGGCAGTGACATTTGGGATGTCACTGAGGGGGTGTTGGAGAGTCTGAAAGGAGATGGGCAGCACGACAGCAGCCAGTAGTGTGGCTGGAGGGTTGCACAGCTTAAGCTTTTTTGATTGGGCATTTGTTATAGTGTTCATTGGCTGGGTGGAAGGAACAAGAGTGATTGGGAAGGCAGGCTGGGAAGTAACACTATTGGTAAATATGTATATAAACTAATATTTACATCTCGTACATTTATGGAGAGCCTAGCACTGTAGGGAGTTGATTCTGACTGCTCCCTCTGGGCTGTATGGAAAGATAAATATTTGATAATAATGCTAATAATAGTAAAGAGCTTTGAAAGTGGGGAACTCTGTAGGCAGTTAATTTTTTTATTTATAGGAGTATGGAATATTTGTGATTCAGTGGCTGCCAAATACTTTCAATTGATTTGAGTCTACAAAGCCAATTTGAGCACAAACACAACAAATTGTGCTTGGGTTGCTCCAGCAGGCAAGCGGGTCAGAATCCTACTCCTGGATAAATACCCACTGATCTGAAGGAAGTAGGTCTCTCTTGTCCCATTACTCACCGTGTCTTCAATCTGAAGTAGTGCAAAACTGTTTTCAACTGTGCTTAATTTTAGTGGTTAAAAGCAGGAAAGGTGAGAGTTCTTTCTGCTGACATTAAACTTCCACAAGTACCTAAGCAGCCCCAAACCGTCTCTTTAAGAGCAATGAGATGGTGATGGCACACAACCTGAATTCCTTCACTCCCTGTTTTTGCACTAGAAGCTTAGTGTCTCACATAATTTCATTGAATTTGGTCTTTAAAAAAAATATGTGTTACTGCTTCTGGCTTCTCTTGTGCTTTTGTTCAGCCCTTCATGTTTCTTGGCATCTTTTTGCAAGATAATGAGGGAACCAGTCCTGGTGCTTGTCCACAGAGAAACTGCTCACATGGCACAACCTCTGACTTCTGCCCTGGTTTCTCAGCATCTGTAGCCCCAGCCTAACAGCATGCACATGTTTGCTGTAATGTATGCTAGAGGGTGTAAATCCACCTGATTATTCTTAGTAAGTCAGGTGATATAAGGATCTGCTTAAGATCAAGACCCCTCCCCTAAAAGATGCAATTTTCTGTTTCAGCCTTCAAAGCTTTTCCTCAGCATTCTTTCTGGTCACTCCTGTTCCTCATCTTTCAGGGTTTCTGAAAGCTGTACAGAAAGTACATCACTTTTAAAGGGATTTGAGTTAATAAATGATAAATCCAGCCATTGTCAGGTAATATGTCACAGCCTAAACAAAAAAAACCAAAAAACCAAAATAACCCCAAAACCAAACACAAAATATGTGGTTTCCTTGAAAAACCTCAAATGCACTGGGAGATTTTCTTTTTCTTGTGCCAAGCAAGGTTGCTGGACACATTCCCAGGTATGACTGTATGACTTTCTTGTGGATCTTTTGCAAAGTCCCCAAAAATGAACTTAAAAAATGTATCTGGCCTTTGAATTCACAGGAGAAACAAAGTAACTACAAGGAGAAGGGGGAAAAAAAGACCGATGAGAAAAAGTCTCTCTTCTTTCACTCTTACTGAAAGCTATTAAGAGTGTGAGGAAGTGCTGCATAAAAGCAACAAGAGTGAGCAGACAGTTTGCCAAATGGAGTCAAATGCAGTGTAAGGGCAATGAAGAAGGAAATCAGTGTTTCCAGTATCAAACTGGCATTCCTAATTCTCACCAGATCCTTTTTTTCTTTTTTTTTTTTTTCCCTCATTTGGTTATCATTCTAGTTCTCAGCAGCAATACCACAAAGGACTTGCTTGGCGAAGCTGGCTATGCTAAGGAAAACAGGAAATAAATGTTGTGTGCTCCAAACTTAGCTGACGCAGCAGAAGCCTAGTCATGCTATGAAGATGGTGAACTGGAGTCACTCTAGGATCTTAGAAGAAAATGCTAATTTAACCTGGTGAAGGCAAAAGGCAAGACAGACCCTTAAGAAGACCCTAAAGGAGTCTGTTATAGACTACTCAACTGGGATGAAGAGATAGATAAAATATTTATTAGGCATCTGGGAGAAGTTTCAGAATTGCTAGCCCTTGTTCTCATGGGGGACTTCAACTTCCCTGATGTCTGCTAAAAATACAATACAGCAGAGAAGGAGCAGTCCCAGAGGTTCCCAGAGTGTGTGGAGGGTAACTTCCTGGCACAGCTGGGAGGGAGCCTGCTAAGGAAGGTGCCTTGCTGGACCTGCTGATTGTGAACAGAGAAGGACTTGTGAGTGATGTGATGACTGAGGGCCATATTGGGCACAATGGTCATGAAATGATAAGAGGCCTTGGTTCTTGGAGAAGTAAAGACTAGGATCACAGAACTGCCACCTTGGACTTCCATCAGGTGGACTTTGGTCCGCTTCAGTGACTGGTTGACACAGTCCCTTTGGAGGCAGTCCTGAAGGGCCAAGGAGTCCAGGAAGGTCTGATATTATTCCAGAATGAAGTTAAAGGTACAGAAGCAGGTGGTTCCCATGTGCTGAAATATGAGTTGGTAGGGGAGAGGGCTGGCCTGGATGAATAGGGACATTGTGGCTGCAACTCAGGTAAATCAAAGGGAGTTTATGGTCTTTGGAAGAGGGGCAGGTCACTCAGGAGAACTACAAGACTGTCATGAGGCTATGCAGGAAGAAAATTAGAAGGGCCAAAGCCCAACTAGAAATCTCCCTTCAGTTATTAAAGGCAACAAGAAATGCTTCTACAAATATATTAGCAACAAAAGGAGGACTAAGGAGAATCCCTGTCCTTTACTGTATGCAAGGGGGAACATAGTGGTCAAGGATGAGGAAAAGGCTGAGGTACTCAATATCTCTTTGTCTCAGGATTGGATATTAGAAGAAAATTCTTCACTGAAAGAGTTGCCAAACACTGGAATAGGCTCCCTAGGGAGGTGATTAAATCACCCTGAATGTGTTTAAAAGGTGCATAGATACAGTGCTAAGGGACATGATTTAGCACCAGACTTGGCGTAGTTAAATAACAGTTGGAGCTGATGACTTAAAAGTGCTTTTCCAACTGAAGAAATTCTGTGATTCTACGATTCTGTAATCAATGACCTCATCATTTAAGGTCTTGAACCTGATTCTGAAGTTCATGTCAGGGTTTATTACAAAGCTCACTGACTCCACTTGATTTTACATGAAATGTGATGTAAATCTTCCATTCCCTTAGTGAGAGACAGCAGATGCTTCTCAGCTGTGGAAGTGGGCTGTTACCCCCAGGTGGAGCTACAGCTGACCAGGCCACTCCTTTAGCAGGAGAAGATGGGGGAATGCAAGGATGCAAGGATGAAAGTCTGAATGAGGAGGGTGTGGTATTTCTGTTTTTGTTGGTAAGAGTGTATGGAGAAATTGGGCAACTTCTTTTGTTGGGCAGCTGTTTTCAACCCTAATTGCAAAATTTCAATTTCAACTCCTTCTTCATCCTAGCCACAACATGTCCATTTATCCATCACTCAGAGCAGAAAAGGTGATGTGCTGTGAGGGAACCCTCCCTGATTGCCCCCTGTGCCATGCCCATCCCTGAAGCTCATTTCTGCCAACACTGTCCCATGATGGGGCAGGATGGAAACACTAAATTCTGCCTGCAAGTGGTTTACTTGTTTCAGAACCGTGAAACTTGGCATCACAGAATAGAATCATAGAATGGTTTAGGTTGGAAGTGACCTCAAAGATCATCCAGCTCTGCCATAGGCAGGAACACCTCCCGCTAGAACAGGTCACTCAAGGCCTCATCCAACCTAGCTTTGAACACCTCTAGGGAGGGAGTATCCACAACCTCCCTGGGCAACCTGTTCCAGCGTTTCACCTCCCTTGCTGTAAAGACCCCTTTCCTAACATCTAGTTTGAATCTCCCCTCCTCCAGTTTAAACCCATTCCCCCTCATCCTGCCATTACAGGACAGCATCTTTTCAGATGCTGTTCATGCATGCACACAGGGGAGAGATTTTTCAGGATTTTCGAGTTGTGGGCTTTTATTATTATAATTTTGGAAATCATTGCTCCATTTCTTACTTCATCTTCCTATATTCTGTGTCTGAGGGGTACATCACCAGATCTCAGACCACAATGGACTGTAGGTGTGTACAGAAGGTTTACTCAATTCAGTATCAAACTGTGCAGTATAAAATTATAGAGTAGTGTTTATTATTGAAATAACTCTTTGGTGTCTCCTCCATTCTGATGTTGGATTTCTGCCATTTATTTCTGTATAGTCCTGCATTTGGAAGTAATTTGTGTCTTGGAACAGCAACCTGAAATTATTGGCCAGCACTGTGTATAACGTAACGAGTGCTAGACATTTATAAGCTTAGTGGGTTTGTCAGGAGAATATCAGCTTCCACTCCTCACCCTATTACCAAAGGTGTTCTGGCTGACCCTACAGTTGCCCCAGAGTTTTAGTCATCTAGAAATTTTGGCTCAAAATCAATAGAAGTTTCAATTATGTTTATATATCTTCAGCCATAATAGAAAGCAGTGGTTGCAGCATTCATCTGATGTTGGAGGCAATGTTATCTAACAGCTGACAGAGCAGACAGGAGCTCAGCTGGCTTGGGCATGCTCTGCTGAAACGGATTTTGAGACTCAAAGCAAGGTATACAGTTTTTGTGCTTCTTTTGTGATCTATAAAATGACTGAGGTGATTGTGAAGAGGATGGAGGAGGGAAGTGAGGAGAAAAAGTCCTTGTTCCTGAATTACAGAATCACAGATTGGCAATGGTTGGAAGTAACCTCTGCAAATCCTCTAGTCAGCACCCTCACAGTGAAGTTTCTTCTTCTCTTCATACGGAACCTCTTGGGTTCCAGTTTGTACCCGCTGGTCCTTGCCTTGTCTCTGAAAAGAGTCACTGGAAATAGTCTGACCCCACTGAAAAGAGTCTGGCCTCATCTTCTTGACCTCATAATATATCCTCTCAAGCACATCTAACATTATATACAAGGTTGCCAGGATTATTCCAAGAAATTTATGCTGAAAATTTGTATTGGTCTTTGTCTCCTATTTGGAAGTCTCCTTCAGAAGAGTTCATGAGCTTCATTTATTATTATTTCCACAAAACTTTACATGAAGTGTGGTTGCATACATGGCAAAGAAATGCTGCTGCAATACACTTGAAATACAGACTATCTAGATGTGGAGTTGTGCACCATACATTGAGACCTTCTTGATGGCAGATGAGAGAGGCAGGATCTGTTGTGATCCATGCACTGCAGATACCTGCACAAATTAGAAAGTAGGGAAGCTGACCGGTGGGCTCAAATGCACATTAAGGGCAGTGCAGCTGAAGAATTCAGGCACAACATCTCACATTAGCTGGGCTGCTTCTGCTGATACAGTGCATATATGTTATTTGGACACTGCAGGCCAAAGAAAAAAAAAAACATCAAATGCATGAAAAATGTGTTAATTGGTTCACTTCCCCAGCATGGTTTATTCAAGCTACACAGATGTGCTTCACTTTTCAGAGAAATCTCCATTTCTTTTAGTAACAGTATGAAAGGCATATTGAGCACACACCCAAGCCACTTGATTTGGAAAGGGAAATGTCATCAGAGAAACAGACTGGACATTGTTTCATTATAATTCTCTGAACATATAGTAGTTATTGACTTACAGATACAACAGCTATCACTTCAACAGTGTTTATCAGTAGCACAAATAAACACTGCTAGTCAAGAGTTGGCTTCAATGTTGGGTTCTGTTGCATTTCCTGGACAGACGATGGCATTGTAGCCCTGCTGTATTCTACAAACCCAGCCAAGGTACTCCCAGAGAGAGATCTTGATTTGATTGTGCTGTGCATGCTTTAGCAGCTTAAGATTTTGCCTTTTGCTTTTCATGTCTTCAGTGGAACAGATGAATGCTATAATAGCAGTACTTTCTAAAAGGAAGACATGAAATTCCTACATTTATAATAAAAAAGTGTTACCAACCTCATTGTAATTCAGACTTGAACTGTTCACCCTGTGCACGTCCAGAAACTCATTCTCTAATACTAGATGCAATGATCTCTGGAGGGAAGTTTTCCATCTGTTTCCTTATGATGTTAAGCTGTTAGTGCTGTTCATTATTTATTGCATCTACTGGTGTATGTTAAGCTATGATTTTCTTCTTGTCTGGTATTAAGAATTCAACTTGGTTAGCGTAAAAAAAAAAAAAAAAAAGCTAGGATTTGCATATTACACACTGATATTTAGTGTATTTAGGGTGGGGGGAAGATAGGGGACTGTAATTGCTCCCAAGCTGCTTTTGTGCTAGCAGATAATTTATATTTAATTCAGTGATACAGACCTAAATTAACCACTTAAAATGGAGATAAATATAGATGTGCTATATATAGGTGGAATCTGTCACCCATACACAGATTGAAGAGCATTATCTTTGCTTGATTTCAGCAGGAGTCCTGCAGGGAAAGATGCCTCTCAACATAGGTAAGGCAGGCAGAATTGGGCCCATCATAAATGCATTGAATGTATATTATACCTATATGAATGAAAGTGCCTATGGGAGAGAAAAACTTTTTGAAAATATGAGTATGTAGTTACCACATGTGCACATGAAGCAAAACCTCATATGCATACAGTTTACTCCGTGTATTTTCACATCTTTAGTTTCAGGAATGTCCAAATTACTTTGGTTATTATGATGTTCTATGTAGAATAAATGATTAATTGTCTCTTTGGGGTTCAGCTTGATTCTCTGTTCCTTTTTCTGGAAATAGCATTCTTGTTCAGTTTATCCTACTTTGTCACTGGTTGTATTAAATATTAGCAACAGTTTAGGTGTCACAGCATAGCTGGGAGGGATAGTTTTTGTGTTATTATTTGCAATTATTGCATCAGGGAACGACTCCTTACATTCAACATCTTGCTCACAGGAATGTCTTGGAAGATGTACAGAAATAAGATCAGTATCTTATTACACTGTAATTAAAGTATCAGTTTGGGCTGCGAAACATTATCTAGATCAGTCATTGAGGTTACTCTTAACAATACCAATTCCTTTGGAATAAATATATGTTTCCAAACTGCATAATGGGAAGCTTTAGCATATCATTCTCATATGTAGTGTCTTTTGAAGTGATGTAGAATTGTAGATGAACTGAAATGTTCGCTTTCCTGTCATGTAGCTGGTTCTTTATCATAATATAGATGTTATTAAGATAAAATCTGTCTCTCCATATTGTAATATTATAAAACTCAGAATTAGAAATGCTTTATCATTTCTGAAGAACAAAGACTAGGATTGCTTTAAGCAGTATCAAAGTCAGACTACCTTTATCAGGGGGGCAACATGAAGGAAAGCACCAGTATTTGCCAAAAGCATAAGTTAATTTTTGTCAGACTTAACACAGGATATTTGCAATTACCAGGCAAAATAATCACTGAATGATAAAACAAATAAGCTTTCCTAGTGCTTTTCTAGCACTTTCTGTAAGTGGTAGCAGAAATCACCTACCTGAGAATAAGATTGCTTGATTGTACATCTGCTTTTTCAACCCTTGAGTCAGATGCTCATGTGAGGTAAGTCAACACTCCCTTGACAAGCCAGTGAAACCATGCTAACCTAACCTTCTAAGCTGTATGTACAGGGTACTAGATCAGTAAATACAAAAACATACTTTTTGGGTTTGGGTTTGGGTTTGGGTTCCCTGGGCCCTGAAAAAGTTCTTGCCTCTAGCTATTGAAGACCACCTCTATAAACCTGCACTCATTGTATCCATTTTGGAGAGAATATTTAGAAGCAGTTACTGTTAGATTGCAATCTATCTTCTCACAGTGACATTATCCAGCAGTTTTTGGAAAAGAACCTAGAAAATTGTGGTTGTTCCCCTCCCAGTCACAAGAATATCTTGTGATCCTCAAAGCTTATCCTCTGTGCTGAGGATCTGAAGATCATCTTTAGAAGATGTCTCTCACAGAGACCAGCTTCCCTCCTCATTCTGGCATCGTAGAATCAAGCAGTAGAAAGACAGGAAATGTCAGTGATGGGTTTATGTCTGTAGCGCATGGGTGTATGTATGTAGTGATAACCAGTAACCATGGAGTAACTTCTCATGGCCTTTGAGCAAACTATTGTAACCCTGATCTACTTGATTAAAATTGGAAGCTCTACTAGCATTTTTCAATTAGCAGGAGTTTTGTATTAAAAGAATCAGAGGCAATGTGTATATTTTGAGGCAGAGCATTGCTGTGGTGCTGCCCCAGTGCGCAACACTGCCTGTTTGCTTGGCAGCACGCTCAGGCCTTATGTCCTGGTAGGACATAAATCCTGCCAGGCTGGTTTAACCCTTGGTCTCCTCCTCCCGTTGCGGGTCTGGGAGTTATAGTAGATTGAGCAAAACAAAGCCTTGAGGTAGGAGCTTAGCATCACATGTCAGGTGTCTGGTGCAGCCCCTCAAGGTGCCTGCCTGGTCTCACAAGGCAGGAAGCTTTGAATTCATTGGGAGGGACAATGATGCTAGTGCCTATTGGGCAGTTTAATTTTCAAAACGGTCTCTTTAATGGGGAGTGATTTAGAAGCCACACCCTTCCTGACTGTCTTTCCTACATAGATTCCCTTTTCCTGTATCACCTTTCCTACACTGCACTGCCTTTCTACAGTACCCTTAGCGGCTCGTTAACTGGGAATCGTTGCGGCCATGTGTTTGCAGCTTACACTGGCAGCTTGGCAGCAGCTCGGCAGCAACTCAGCTCTTCTCTCCTTCTTGTCTACCTGGAATATTTTGTATTTTACCATGGGATCATCATCGTGAGTTTTGGAAGCATCCTTGTACAGGAAACTTACTCACGGACCAAGGCGTCATGAGTACATATGCTAGAATTGATATTAAGCCTCTGTAGCATAGTTAGAATTTTTCCTGTTTTCACGTTCCTGTTTTTTCCAAGTTCTGATTGTTTAAACTGTTTAATTCTGTGTTCCTAAATATCCTTTGTGCAACTATTTCCTGTCAACTTAAAATCCATAGAATCTCAGGGAATTTTCCTGATTTTTAAAATATTAATAATAAAATTTAATATTTACACATAAATTAATATTCATAATTCACAACAAATTATTAATATAATATCACCAGTTAAGCAGACAAATGTGTCTACAATTATTAAAGTAACAGAGATTATGCAGTATAGTTTGTAAGCTTTTCTTTCACAGCAGGAGAACATCTGTTGAGCCTCACTGAGTTTGCCTAGAAACCTTTTAGAACTCTTGGTGTCAGGAAAAGATGTATAAAAGCGTGGAGGCTGTGTCCTTGCTGCTAACAGGGATGTACAACAGGACCTATGGAAATTCCTGCATGTTGCCTTGTATTACACTGAGTATGAACCAATGTGACCTAATGACAAATGAAATTATTTTTATATTGGTTTGGAAGGGTTCTTAACTATCAATATATACTTCCCTCCC